>CAJDSM010063582.1:0-11263 GCA_903981925.1 Ostrea lurida | reverse complement strand
AGGCTCAAAAGTGAGCTTTTTCTATCAAAATTTGTCCGTTGTCGGCGTCGTTGTAAACTTTTCACATTATTTCACTTCTTCCTCAAGAACCGCCTATGGGGCCAAATTCAACCAACTTGGTACACATCATCCTGGTAAGGGGCTCTGGTTTTATTTCCAAATGAAGGACCAGGCCTCGTCAAAAGTGCGAGATAATCACGGAAAATGCAAAATTAGGGTGGTGTCATTTAAAAATCTTCTCAAAAGAACCACTGGGTCAGAAAAAGGTGAAATATATATGGAGCTTTCTGATATAGTGGAGGATTTCAAAGTTGTTTCAAAATCATGACCCCGGGGGGTTACGATGGGGCACAATAGGGGAGGATCAAAGTTTAGACATATGATTATATAGGAAAATCTTTTTAAAAAAATCCTTCTTCTCAAGATACCATGGGCCAGGAAAGCTGAAAAAATTTATTATGGAAATTCCTGATATAAAGAGGAGATTTCCAAGTTTCAATCATGACCCCGGGGCGGGTTACTATGGGGGCCCCAATAGGGGGATTCAAAGTTTACATTAATGATATATAGGAAAAATCTTTAAAAATTTCTTCTTCTCAAAGAACCACCTGGACCCAGGAAGCCTGAAAATTTATATGGAATCTTCCTGAAATTTAGAGGAGGATTCAATTTATGTTCAAATCATGACCCCAGGGGTACGATTGGGCCCCCCAATAGGGGCATCAAAGTTTTACCAGTATGATTATATAGGGAAAAATCTTTAATCTTCTTCTCAAGACCCACTCGGCCAGGAAGCTGATATTTTATATTGAACTTTCCTGATATAGAGGAGATTCAAGTTTGATTCAATCATGACCCCGGGGGAAGCAGTGGCAGGTACTATGGGGCCCAATAGGGGGAAATCAAAATTTACATTGAATATCTAGGGAAATCTTTAAAAATCCTTTAAGAAACCATCTGGGCCAAGGGAAAGACGCTGATTTTTATATGGATAGCTTCCTGATATAGAGGAGATTCTGTTTGTTCAAAATTCGATGGACCCCCGGGGGTACTATGGAGGCCCCCCCACAATAGGGGATCAAAGTTATTTTTACAGATTAATATAAAAGGAAAAAATCTTTAAAAAATCGCTTCTCAAGAAACCACGTGGGTCCGCGAAAGCATGAGAAATTATATGGAGGAACTTTTCTGTATAGAGAAGATTCAATTTTGTTTTCAAATCATGACCCGGGGGTACGATGGCCGGCCACAATAGGGATAAAGTTTCAACTGCAGATATTAGATAAGCATCTTCTTTCTCAAGACCATCGGCCAGGGAAAAGCTGAAATTTAATATGAATCTTCCTGATATTAGTGGAGAATTACAAGTTTTTTCAAATCATGAGAACCCTCGGGTGGTATGATGAGGGCCTCAATAGGGGATTCAAAAGTTTTACATGAATATATAGACGAAATCTTTAAAAATCTTTTCATTGAACCCAGAAGAGTGGACGTTTTAACCTTGAACTTCCTGATATGGATGTAGAACATTTAAGTTGTTCAGATACTGCTCTTCAACCCGACATAGGTAGTCTAGTCCACAGTGTGGTCATTCTTAAAATCCCAACCCTACCTGCTTTCTTAAGTGACAGCAAGCTGTGCTCAGGTGAGCGATGTGGCCTTGGGCCTCTTTGTTCTGTTTTACAATGAGTTGTAAACCTTTTGACTTGATTGTTATGCAAAATCCATGATTCTTTTGCGATAGACTCAAGTCCCTTGGGGTCAAAACATAATGCGGGAAGTCAAATTACTATTTACCGGTTGTCGCTTTTGCGCTAATATTTTCGGCTATTTTATGCATTTACCGGGTGCGCTGACGACTTTTTCGAGTTTACAATTTCGGAGACTCGTTTTATTAGTTATTGACATAACATGGATTACTCTTTAAAATCTTTATGGTTACATAGGGGCTCAAGGTCTTAAAATTATTCTCTTTTTTTTTTTAAACAGGGTTTTCTTGAATCTCGTATCTCTCGTCTTTACCATCTAGGAAGGAACTTGTTAAGTGTCAGAACTTTTCCAATCCATTTGTTCTGATTTATTGGTATTACAACAAGATATGTTCGAAATCAAATCAAGCTATTTTACTTGATGCTAACGCATGGGCCGGGAGGACTGATAGCAATCTAAGACAAATATGGTCCATTTCCAATCATGGGGTTTGTTTTAATATCTAAGCATAATAAAAGGGTAATATTTCAACACATTTTCGAAAAAAAAAAAAGTCCTAAGAAAAATCCATTTTCGTACCGGGTAATATTTTGTTCTTTAACGAAACGAAAAGGCCCAACGTGAATAAATATGTTTTACATCTCTGATTTTGGATTTTTTTGGGTTTTAAACCTTTATCACTGGAATGACTATTGCACAGATAGCTACTTTAAAAGCTCATGCCGTCCTTTAGCAACACTTTTAAAAAGAGTGACTTTTAATTCATTTTGATTTGTGGGTCAATATATATCCTTATTAAACACGCGATACCTTTCCAAGTAGCACATTTTCTTCACAAGACCAAAAGCAATTGTTCCTATAATTAACACTGTGATGCTGCAACTTGTACAACTGATGTTACAACAGTCCCAATTGGTCAAAACAAGTATGGACAAAGTACAATGAAGGGCAATATTATTTCTTTGAGCAATACATTTTCGTCAATTTTGAAAGACGTAGACATTCAGTACCGCTATCCGATAAGTGTTTCATTTCAACAAGCAATGTAAATCATCTAAAAACCCCCCTTTATTTAGACCCCTCCCCCTAACTTGTAGAGAAAGAAAACTAAAATGGGAATCCCCCTGTCCTGACATACGCGTCTGTAAATGAAATAATTGCATTATACATGCACAGACGTTTCAAGTCCTATAACTACTGTGTCCACAAGCTTAATTTACATGCCACACCTGGCCCCACTAGATCACCATAACAAACAATATTCTTACACAGAGTTGTCGGTACCTTATCTAAGGAAGAGATAAGGGTCGAAACCAGCTTCTTCTCTTTATTCCTGTAACCAGTGCAGGGACTCCCCAGGGGAGTGTAAATACTGCACTCTGTGTAAGAAGAATGCCTAACATCAATCAAAAAATAATGGAATCCTCTGTCCTGAGCAACTATTTCCAGTCCTACTCCGTCACGACAACCTTTAAGGAAAATAATATATCTATTTTTTTGTTTTTGTTTCCCCTATCAACAACAAAGTTTCAAGTCAATCCGATGCCATATAGCGAGTCAAGTGGTATTTCCCATCCCTGTTAGATCCACATACTTTAGCCCTCCCACAAATAGAATGCAAACCAAAAACAGGATAACGCAGCATGTTTTGGTTGTTCAACGCAGTAAATATGGAAAATTATTTCTCTGAATAAACAATCATCAATTATAGTCGTTTGTATCAATTCCATTAATTGCCAATTTTCTTGGTTCGTTTTGTCACTGTTTAAGATTCAAAGATTCTTGTTAGTTAAATTAGTAATTCGTACGTAAATTAAACACAGAAAAAAAAATCACTCCCTTGGACCAGAACGGCACATTTTTTTTTTAACCAATATGGAATTAAGACCATTTTCACATCATGCATTTTCTAGTTAGAAAGGTGCCTTTAGTCCGGAGATTGTAACATAACTTCAATTATGATATACCGTTCTTCCAAGGTAACTTCCGACGGATGTTAAAAAAAATGTTTTGTTTGTTTTTTTAAACGGAACAGCAATTAATAAATATTCTTATTTTTACAATTGTATCGATTACTTCTGGTTAACAATACGGCTGATACTTAGATTAAATTTTTATAATATCCTAAGCATTGGCTTCGCTGTCTAATATTACGTTTGAAAGTTGGTTCGTTTCGTAAATTTACCCGGGGCGTCTTCTCGTCTCGGCGAGGATTTCCGTGGAACAATCAAAATCAACGCAACTGTATAATTAATAATCGCTAGAGAGAAAAAGTTTGGGTTAAAACACAAGCGGGAAATTGTTTTTATAATCCGGGAAAACGTGAAAATAAAAAAACTGGAGAGTTTTAAAACATCATCTGTTCCGAAATTACCCAAGTGGTCGAAGTTTAGGACCACGCATATACCCTTGGGGGCTTCGCTCCGCACCAACGGTGCACCAGTCTCGCTGGCATTTCCTAGCTGGAGCCTTCGGCTCAGGTGAGCTAATAATGGACACAGTTTCCCTTATAATATGCATATCTACATATTGTGATATTCTTTGTACCAATATAAATCATATACGGTACCAATTTTGATGCACCAGATGCGCATTTCGACAAAGTATGTCTCTTCAGTGATGCTCAAACCGAAATGTTGGAAATCCGACACATGAAATTTAAGCTATAATAAAAAGTGAACAATGTAGTGCCAAAGACTGGAGCCAAATACTTCGAAGGATCAGAGCTATGCCTGAGGGAGATGATCCTTAATTTTGATATAAATTTCCAATTTTACCACTGCAATTCAATACATATCCGTATTTTAAGCTAGTAACATAGTACATAGCAACTGGGCTGTAGAGACCCTCGGGGACTAACAGTCCACCAGCCGAGGCCTCGACCCAGGGGTTATAATATAAATCATATACGGTACCAAGTGTCATTAAATACCTCAGATGATTTAGGAGGAGTTGCAAAGACAAAGTTTACATAGAAATATTTGAGTCAAAGGGTTGTAACTCATTGGACACATTTCCATTGCAATATGCCCACCTCCACACTATGATCTTTCCGTGTGCCCTGTTTCATGAAAATCCTTCCAAGGATTTAGGAGGAATTCGAAGAAAACGTATTTTGCATAGAAAAACCTAAGTCCAAGGGCCGTCAACTCCTGTGAAAACATCGGAGAACATTCCCCTTGTAATATGCACATATCAATATTTGTTATCTATTATCATTGATTTATTGTGGAATAATTTAATTTTACTTGTTACAAGCAATTTGATTGGCTGAAACAAGATTGAGCAACATCATTCTAACTTACTTATTATGAAGTCATAGAATGACGTCACAATGCATTTGACGGTGTTGTTTTTACTTTGTTGCTAAGGCAAAATTCGTCCGCCTCATGGAAAATCCTTGTTATCTCGCAAAATATTCATAAAATAACGTTAAATGCAATTTTCTGAATTAAATTATAAGGAATGAAGCTAATTTTGACCTGGGTTACACGATATAATCTAACTTGGTGCAGTTTACGCTTAAAATAATCCGCTTCGCGGATTATAGAGCGTAAACTGCACCAAGGTTTTGTCTAATATACTCCAATCAACACTGCAAAAGTAACGCATTTCCCTACGTTGGCGTGGTAACTGTTCTATCCTGTTATTTTGGAGATTTGATATTTGTTTAGCGAGTGTGCACTCGGACCTATTGGTGTTTGGGTGGATGACGGGCGGGCGGGGCGGGAAACAATTAGGTTTTCCTGGACGATAACGTCGAAAAGTTTACATCCTGATGAAATGAAAGCTTGTGAATATTGGTTACATCCACCACCGAGAGAGAAACCTGATTGATTTTCGGACGAACATCCGGTCCCACGGTCAAGGTCACAGGTGCCGAAAGAACTTGCACCAAATCTGAAAATATCGAGGTTCTCGGACGTGTAACTTCTAAAAAGTTTTAAATCTATGTTAATTGAAACTTTGGATAGTTGTTGCCATATCAGGTGGAGAGCAACCTATTTGATTTTCGGAACTGCAAATCCGTCTCAAAGTCAAGGTCACAGTGAACCCGGAAAACTTCAAACTAAAAAATCCTGAAAAAATATTGAGATTTCCGGACGTACGTTCCAAAAAGTTTACAGTCTGATTGAATTGAAACTTTTAGGGTATTGTTGCATAGTCATCGGTGAGAAGAACCCTATTGATTTTCGGTACAAAATCCGGCCAAGGTCATGGGGTGGCGGGAACCAAAAAACTTCGTAAAAAATCTCAATACATGAAGGTTTCCGGACGATACCTCCTAAAAACTTTAACTTCTGATTCAAATGAAACTTGGGAAATCTGTGTGTGAATAATCAAATGAGTTGGACAACCCTATCGAATGTTTCAACGAAAAATCCGCAAAAGGTTTCAAGGTCACAGTATCGACAACATCATATTTGCAAATTTTTTTTAGAAAAATGAAGGTTTTTCTAGAATAACTCAAACGTTTACATCTATCTCAATTGAACTTTGGGATTTATTTGTTACTTCACGATGTGAGGTGAGAATCTATTTGGATTTTCTCGGGAAAAATCTGTCCAAGGCCTACAGTGCCTCATGGGCTCACACTGTATGGACGATTTAACCTATCGAATATTCCATTAACTCTTTTAACTCGAAAACATTTTTGTTAAGATAGTGTATGAACAAAACTTGTTAGTTTTACTAACATCTATCTAACTGTATCAAAGATATAGAGCCTGCTGCCTCAAATGGCTCACCTGTTACGGACAATTTAATGTTTACTATTCATCAACTCTTTAAATGAAAACAATTTGTGTTAAGACATGTAAAACAAAAGTTTGTTTAACTTTTGCTAAGTCTATCAAAACGTAGTCATAAAGGCCTGCAGAGCTAATGGTCACAACCGTACAGATGATTTAGTGTTGGCAATTGATAATCTTTTTACTCCGTTGATCACTTGACTCTGTTATGACATTTTGAACAATAGATGTTTATATAAATATGCCTAAGGGCCTCATGGCTTACCTGCCCAGACAGAAAAACTTCAAAAATGTTACCTGCAACTCGGCTATAGCATCTCTGATGCCTTTTGATTTTTAAATCAATTAAAGTAAACTACAATAATGCCCCAAGGTGGGGCAACCCAGAAAAGTGTATGAAAACTTAACAATTCGCAATGTTTCACAATTGTAATCGTTTACATTTGGTAGGATAAAGAAGGAAATATACTTTTTTTCCTATTGACCTTTGTCTAACACCGCAAAGGGACGTAACTCGTGCCAAAGTCTGGATGAGTCTATTGAATATTGAAAAACAATATCTTCATATTTAGCTGTTATCATTAGGTCTTGTTCCGACAGAAATCTTTGCCGGAGCCAGCTCAATCGAAATCAGAACTCAAAAATGGCAACTTTGCAAGGACTGCTATATCTGGATTGTATTATACAGTTAAAAACAGTCATCTTACAACAAGATGAAAATATGCAGTCAAGTAAAAAGGAATAGCATAAACAAATAAATCAAGTTCAAGAAGCCTTTTACCTCAAAGCAAATATTTTGAATGTGCATATTTATGGATTATAAGGAAAGAAATAGACCCCATCCTCCTCTTCATTTCATGGGCTCCTGTGACTCTAAACTTGTTTTTCTAACTTAAATAAGTTGGTTTTCCAAGAACTTGTAATTCTTCAAATATACCGTAAATTAATGGGTGTATCTCGGGAATGAATTTGATTCGGAAAGAGGGGGTTACCATTTTCTTTATAACCAGTAATCAAATATATGATATTCGGATGTCATAAATAAATGTTGTTTTGGCACAACGATATTCAATACTGATTTTCAAAGAACAAATTACGCCATATCCTATAATCAAAAGAAACGTTTTAAAAGTCGTTAAACGAATTATTAACTACATTTCTATCATAGAAAATTCAAAATCTGTTAGATAAAGGTGATGCCAGCATCTCAACAGTCGTTGAAAATAATACAAGCGGTTAGATGTTACACAGAGGCACATCTCTCTTTTTGTGTGTTTTTTTAGGGGGGGAGGGGGTGTTATGATTACTTTTGATACATTGTTAACTGCGCCAATTTATATTATTATTTTGACTTTGAATGTGACCATTGCTTCATTCTCTTGATTAAAGATTATATATTTACATTCACTGAATCTGTTCTCTTATATTTCCTTTGAAATTGACATTGCGTTCACCATACAATACATTCATGTTGTTTGTAAACTATTTGGATCCGGTTTGGTAGTTGTCACCTGTCCGCGTGATCATTATCGAATATGGCAATATTTT
The DNA here is from genome assembly GCA_903981925.1 of Ostrea lurida. Classification (NCBI taxonomy): domain Eukaryota; kingdom Metazoa; phylum Mollusca; class Bivalvia; order Ostreida; family Ostreidae; genus Ostrea; species Ostrea lurida. The sequence goes on along the minus strand of CAJDSM010063582.1, from coordinate 3,254 downwards.
AGTACTTAAAATTTGTTTATATTAGGGATGGCAATTTTTAATCGGTTAACCGATTACTCGGTCGGAACAGTGGTAATCGGTTGCAAATTCCGTAATCGGTTAGTGAAAAAAAAAACACCTTAAAAATGTGTATATTTAAATGTATCTTACCATGAATTTCCCAATCCATTTCGAAAAGCTCTGAATAGTGACATGTTTGAGTTTTCATGTATCAATTAGTTAATCTATTGGGGAGAACGAATTCCCTTAAATGATTAGCGGAAGCGTGAAGTAAATGGTGCTAATTCTGTTTGAAACGTTCCAGTCCATGCTACGAGGTGTTTACTTTAGTCGGAATCATTAAATGCAATAGAAATTATTGTTGAGGTAGTGCGAAATGTTAAGGCTTGTTGTTCAACACTCGATTTTCAAACTGAAACATGCCGCTCCATGTCACATATATCTCAGCTATAACCGTTGAGCATTGGGGGGGGGGGGGGGGGGCGGGCGGGGGGGGGGGGGGGGATAAAAATGGTAATAGATTACGGTATATTCAGTATCTGTAAAATCGTGAAGTAAAGATGAATTTGTGAAAAATCTGGAACTTTGGATTTACAGTTTTATAATCCTTTCCTTCATGTTATTCTCAACTATATTAAATTTATATAATGTTTTTAATCAAACATATTAAGAATATTTACAGGAGACATTGCATTGTATCTTCTATGTGCATTAACAGAAGAATATGAGAACTTGAAAAGCCCATCAACAGTGATCTCAAAATGTATATTTATTTTGATACGATTAACCGGTTAATGGTCGGAACGTCTTGCAGGTTAACCGATTGGCAATTCTGTATTTCGATTGCCATCCCTAGTTTATATGTTTAAAAAAATGCCTGAAAATATAAATATAAACAATAAAATGTCTTTCTTAGTTGGTTTATCTGGTGATGAAGGCAGCAATCATTGCAGAAAAATTCGGAATCCATAATGCGGGTTACGATTTTTTTTACTAGCGCCCTAGGGTGCTAGCATATACGTTAGTGTTTTTTGCAGTTACTGTGCATGTATGGCGGTCATTGTGCAGCATTCTGAGAGTTATATTAAAACTAATTTTTAATTTTTCTAAAAACATTATTTTAAATCCAATACATTTTATACAAAAACATGATTGCTGATATGCAAACTTTTTATTCAGGACGTTCTGTTAAGTAATCTCAAAATAACTTTTCGGATAATGAACTCTTTCAATACTTTCCGTAAACCATTTCATTGGCGGTCATTCAGTTAATTTACATTGGGTTCATTTCGTGACAGTGCGCGGGAAAAATTCTGCCTTCGAGAATTTCCGTAACGTCATACAAATGAGGTACAAATATATATTCCGATGTTGGACTGGTGGTATACTTAGGAAACATGGGCGTAGGAGCCGGGGGGATGGGGGTCACGTGCCCCCCTCCACTTTCAAAAGGGGGGGGGGGGCAAAGTATGCCCCCACTTTTGGTTAAGTAACTTTTTTTTTCTGCATAAAGTAAGTGTTAATTTGAAGTTTACCCTCCACTTTCAGTGATTTGTATAGAGGCCCTCCTTTCAGCGTTCAAAGCCCCCCTTTTTTTTTTTTTTGGTTTTTTGCTTTTTCAACATAATTTTGAAGTTGGCCTCCCCTTATAGAGGGTTTGCCCCCCCCCCTTTCCAGCGTTAAAAGAACCTTTTTTTTCACCTGTCGACAAAATTTTGAAAGTCCCCCCCTTTCAAAATCAAGTCCTCCGCTCTGGAAAGCGGCACGCATGGGAGGAAACAACACGTCGATTTCTATATCAAATTTTGGCACAAATCATCCTTGCAGTTGGGTAAGGAAATTCAAGGAAATTGTGTCCGTGTTCATTTATAAGAGCGGGGGGTGTATCAGAGATGGGTCCAGGATTCTTTTTAAAGGAAGGGGGAATCGTTGAAAGAGGAATCTGTATACATGTACTAGAGGTTTGAGATGAAGCCAAAGTGGTGGCCCATGGACGAAGTTCTTGGGTTTTTGAGCTTAGCTATACATCAAAATAGTTCAAATAGTACATATTACTATTATCTTAAAAAATCTGATTCATTAAGTATTTACTACGTTTCTTCAATTTCTAATCAATTAGTAGATATGCCGCTAGCATTCTAATCTCTTTTAAAAGATATGATTGTTTCTGCAATGCTAGCTGCCTTCCATCGTCGGAAAGTAAAAGAAGTGCAACCGACCATGGGTTTCCGACGATAGCTGCATGCCTTCATCACCCGGTAAAACAAAGAAAGCATTTTATTGTTTAAAGTAACAAAATCTTTATTTTTCCGAAAAATTAAATCTTTCAGATTTTTCCCCCTATGTATACATCTAATTAAGTTATGCGTTCATACGTAATTACAACATTAAAAGTAAAAAGATAGATAAGAACAAATCACTTGTATCTAATTAGTTGCGATGTTACACATGGCATTTTTTCTCACCTTTGTTACAATACGTAACGATTTAGTTTAATTCTATCCACAAGTATGCATGTGAATGATCTATCATATAGGTTTTTGCATTTCGTTCAGAAATACGTCGAATATAAACTATTTGACTACAAACATTACAAGCGTGATTTTGAAATTCTACTTCCATATAAGGAGATCGACTATGACGTTTATATCCTCTTTCCATTTATAGAACTGTCACATTGTAGACACGCTGTCTTTTGAGCCTTATTTCTTGCTTGTTGTTTACATTTTGACCGGGCAAATTTTGTGGTTCACATTTTTACCGATTATATATTTGATTTCCTTAAAGAAATCACAGTGTAATAAAATTCAAAAGATACAGATTATGCTACTTTAAGTAAACAAATACATTGTACATTTTGAATTCATATTCTAACGGTGATTAAATGTCAGAATACAGGAACTTTCGGGGGATTCAGCCCCTGGGTCCCCAACACTTCGCCCTAGACTCAATAGGGTCATAGGGTGTCCACTATACCCCAGTAGTGTGCCGTCACAGCATGCTCTAGTTTCGGCTTAGGTACATTGTACGCCACTGACAGCTATATACCATAATACGCCTACATTTTTATGCGGGCGTATAAAAAGGAAGGTTTATCAAACTGAATTAATATATTTCGTCCAATTTCCGTTTCTCGCCCAAAGAAATATTAGAAAGACCCACTTAATTGTTTTTTCATCTAATCAAATGCTTTCATACTATTTATCAGATCTCCGGTGTCATATACATTTAGTGCATCACATGATAAATCCTAG
>CAJDSM010063551.1:1610-13293 GCA_903981925.1 Ostrea lurida | reverse complement strand
AGGTTATGAATGAAGTCTGCCTCATAAGAATATAGCAATTGTTAAGCCACTCTTAATACACTGATTTTGACCACGGATTGCTCCGTTTACCTGACAAAGACGATGAGCTCTTGGCTGATCCCACATCTGGTGTATCCAGTGGTCCGTGCTCGCCTAACTCTTGTTTTGTACTCTCTTTTGGACTGATGAGATTGATCACTATTCGTTATCTTGCATTTTCATTTTTTCATAATTTTTTTTCTCCAACACTGAAGATTTCCAATAATAAAAAGAGGTACACGAAACGCAAAGATCATTTAATCCCTTGATAATTATTTGATGATGATGATATAATCATGCTTTCTTCCAAGAGAGGTAATTCAGATATAAACAATTTTGCAAATTAAATTTTCTCAAAAGTGCAGGAAACATGCATTGAAAACTCCAGGATTTCATTATCTATTGTTAACCTAATCTCAAAAACAGAATTTCTGAGAAATATATAGTTTTGCAATTTTTAAAATTATATTTTCATTGAAAAAAAACCCACCAAATTCTTCATCATCTGTTACTCGGGTAATATAGTCTTCATATTTTTTTCTCAAAGAATATCTAACGGTATTATGATTTGATATTGAGAATAGTTTTGAAAAATATACACAGATAACGAACGTTGCGTGTGACCTTAATTATTTCCGCGGTTCCACATGATTCACAATTAATGTTAGTACAAATATATTGTGATTCTAACTGTTCATCTTTTAAAAATTATTTCAGATTTATGTTCAGAAGAAAAATGGGGAGCAGTGACAAAGTTACAAGATATTCGGAGAAGGTTTCGACAGAGGATGCGCATGTTAAGGATATATCAAGTAGAAAATATTTGATAGGCCCGATTACTTTTCTGCATCTGCTTGGATTTTCCATTTTTAATGGCACAAGTACCCTCTATTATCCATACTCGATAGGGAGAGAACTTTTCCCAAACACTTCCATGGAAACAGAAAAAAGCTCAATCTGCAATACCAACGAAAACACAACGGACACAGAGAACGGAAAGATCATTCAGGCAGAGGTAGCCACGTTTTTGATTTATGCCGCTCTAGGTGCAGGGATACCTTGCATCTTCGCTAATTTGTTTTTTGGAAGCATTAGTGACCGCTTTGAAACCAAAAGGATGTTACTGGTTCCTGCAATTGGAACACTAGTATCACAATTTTGTATGATTATTTTCATCCAATATGAGATAAAGCTATACTATTTCTTGATACCGTCATCAATACTTGGACTCACAGGAGAAACATTTTCAATTATGCAGTTTACGCTATCATATGCTTCAAAAATTACAAAAAACGGTAAACAACGAACAGTTACCATGGGTGTGATGGAAGTTTTTATCGGCATGGGTGTCTTAATCGGCGGTGTTATAGCCGGTTATATCATACAAGCTGCGGGGTATATTTGGTCAGTTGTGACAGCTAGCCTGGCCATATTTTGTAATATCATTTTAATTTGCCTGTTACCAGAAATTATAGATGGAAAAATCAAAGAGCCCTGGCGTTGTGTAGATCTTATAAAATCTTTTCAAAATAAGATGGAAATATAACATCGGGCTCGCTATCTTGTAGTAGGATGGGTGATGTAATAGGAAGGAATAATACAGAAGTTTTGTTCATCATAAGTCCTCCATTTTGGCTCAATCCTGTTGTGTTGGATGGTTTCACGCTGCTCGAGGAGTAATGCAGACGGGATCGCAATGGTTCTCATACGAGTTTTCGTGACGTGTTTTAAGCCCCGAAACTATGGCGACAATTGGAGCATATATCTGCAGCCACTCATTTGTTGTAGAGGGAATCACCAGCTCAAAAGTAGTCTTGTTTTTGAGTAAGTTATTTCATTTTTCATTGTTCTCAATACATTAGAAACTAAAGTCAGATTATTCTCAACACATTAGAAACTTTAATCAGATTATATTATTTTAAGTGTACACTTGCCTGCCGCTGATGAATCAGTTTAGGATTGAGTTTGGCAGAACGGTGTTTTCAAAAATATTGCACCATTTAATGCACTACTTTGTCAGCCATTTAATGCACTACTTTGTTTCCAACGTTGAGCATTTGACTTCCATACAGTATTTAATCGAAATGCTACACCAAAAACGTCTGCAGATAATTACATTGTAATAATAATTGATACAACTGTTAATGATACACGTATTCTGCTAACGTTACAAAAACATACTTGAAATCGCAGTTTTTGTAAATGTCGAAGTGTTTTTTACAGTCGCCAATGTTCTCTTTCAGCTTCTATCCATTACTGAATTAGTAATGAATATGTTACAAAAAGCCGTACTATGTGAATAATTACATCTATTTGAAACAAATAATATAATATCTTTTCTATGTTGCAAAATATTGATGTTTAATAATAAGGCATTGAGTGATGCTTAATCCTCCTAGGATTCTGATCCCTTCTACAGATCTAGTTTATAAAAGTACACAACCAACCATAGTGTCTGAGGTGTTTCATACTAATTGTTAGATTTCTTTTTTTTTTTTTACATACTAACTTTGACTAACGGGTATACCGTTTACTTTAATTTCGACTAAGGGCCCTCACCGTGGGTGGTGACCTGGGTCAGCAGAGGATGCTTATTCCCTCCATGGCACCAGGATCCTGCCTTCGGCTTTTGTCGGAGGTCCGTATTGCCCTACACTCGGATTTTGAAATGTGTTTGGGTGGATTATGATTACGTTTAATACGATGTTAATTCCAAATTTTGTTTAACTCTGTTTGCTTCATCGAGATACAGGGTTCATGACGTACTTTAAGCTCCAAAGTTGCCATTCACACTTGCCATGGGCTAAATATCTTGATTATGAAGCCCAGGAATAAAGGAACGACTAAACAATTGGTATGAAACACGTCAGGCAAGTTTGTCCTTTTGATGTCAGGTTTTATTATGAAATCATATCATTAAAATAAGATATTATAAGTATGAGACATTTCAAAGCATACTGGGGATTTAAAATTGGCAGATTTGGAGAAAAAGCCAAGGATAAACTGTTTTGTGGTAATGGTATTTAGTTAATGGTATTGAATGAAATGTCGACAAAGTCGCAGTAGATATTCATAGTTAACATCTAGTTTGCTCGACCATTTAGCTCAAATCATGTCTTGAAATATGACTAATTTTGAGTACTGGAATTGTTCTTAAACTTTCTTCTGCATTAAAACTTCAGCTACGGTTATCGGATTTGGGACATCACTGGGAATCGTAATGATGAGGGTTATCATGTCCAGGGAGACACCTGGCGACAAACAAGGTAAACAATAACTTGGATTAAAAGAAATTATTCCCCTTAATAGTCTATCTATGATACTAGGGTGGTAAACATTTTGGAGTTTTGATTTGGTGTAACTGAGATCTAATGCTCCATACATTATGAAATATCGTAAAATGCAAGAATTTGCTTTACATCGCCACATTTGTTGTGATGAAATATCCAAAATTTATATAAAGCAGATTTGACCAATTTTATTTTTTGTCAGTTTAAAAATGACACCAGAAGGTTTGAATTTTGATGACAGCTGGAAAACGTCAGGTCAGCTACGTGATATAAAGCCTTGCCATCTTTCCATGAACGCAAACAAAACTATCCGACTACATGTTTTCAAAGCATAATTCGTAGCAACACACCTATCTTTTTTACATTCTGACACCAAATATATTTTATGTATGGCTTCTGTGTCCTTGTGTATGTCAAAACAAACACGAGACTTTTTGTAATGCTCTGGGTCAGCTGAATTACTGAAATATTTCATTCTAACTTCACAAATATCACTGAGTAGTCCTTTCATAGAACGATGTGAAGATATATTTAAAAGAACATGTATCCAATACAGTTTAAGTATTTAACCTGTGTGTAAGTTGCATGTGCTCTTTTAGAACAAACATGCGTAATTTATAAAATACATTTGTATGATATAGCCTCATAATAGAAATTAGAATATTGTTGCATTGTCCAATAATGTTTGTAATCGGTTAGGGGACTATGTATTGCTATGCAATACTCTCAGAATGCTATGTTTAATTACAACAGATTGTGTCGTTGCCAGTAACTAGATATTGAACAATTACAATACGAAATCTTTCAAAGTGTACATGTTCCTCTTCCTCATTTAATATATGGTCCCGTGTCAGTATTATTACTGTGGGATATAAATATAAGTCCAACAAATGAGGATCTCAAGTCCCTTATTTTAAAAGGTTCCTAAATTCCAGGATAAACCTTTCGCTTTCAATTTTAAATTGACAACTATATTACATGTGACTATCATGAATTCTGTGGAAGAATACGCCCAGAGGCGTTTGGACAAAATCTGTGGAGAGGAGCTTGACACTTGTGTCTGAATTGGATCAAAACTATTTGATAATTAATAAATACTGTATTAACCATTTAACGGGGTAAAATGGCGTACTATTACCTAACTTCTGTCCCTGTTTAAGAGAGCCAGGATAGTGGTAAATTGAGTGGTTACATTAGAGCTACATGAAAACTTTGTACTAGTTCAGCTGATAAAGTTTCAAGTAACAACAATTGTCCCCCTTGTTGTTGTAAAGGTTTATTATTATAGCTGTGTCTTTTAATAACTAGTGGTTTAGTGGTCAACATCTGGGAGATACCCTAACTTAATTTACTACAAGCAATCTGAACGCTAAAGATTGAAATTTTTTCAAAATTACTCTGTTTCGGTGTTGCTGAATTTGATACTTTCATAATTACCGAAGAATCAGGATCAATTTTGAATTACCATACCTTTAATTGAATTCCGAAATTGCATAAAATCCTTACAAAGAATATACATCGCTGGTTCCAGTAGTGCCTCTACCAAGCCTCTATCCTTACTAAACTAACTAAACTACTAAACAGCTGTTTAAAGGAAGTCACTTTTCAGAGATACTGTCGTCCACTAACATATTCCAAAGTTGGTGTCAATCAAGATGGGATTCTCAAAAAATCTCTAAGAGCTTGTTGTAGGAAAACTTCCAGTCTTAGTCGAGATTTTCTAAATCATCTGCATCAAAACGAATATGGATTTCTTTCCTACACTTTACTACAAACAATTCCACGATAAAATTAAAAATCAGGCTTTTTCAGATAATTAATAATTGCTTTTTGAACAAAACGGCAACCGAAAAATACAAGTTTTCCTGGTCGTTTAGGGAAACAAGAATATATATTTCTGTCCAGAAACCACTCTGAAATTTTGTCCCACACAGTTACTCTGAATTAAGATATTTAGAGCATGACTTGGGGTAAATTTCTTAAAATAGATAAATATTTTACTGCTAGTCTTTGGAGACCCTGTCCTTCCAAAAATCTGTTGGCATTCCCTTGGGCACTAAATTGTTGTTCCCTATTGGTAGCACTTATTTTAATATTTTTCAAGGCAGAAAATTTGTTCAAAAATGTTACGGGATAAAAACAAAAAACTTTGCCGTGTCCCTTCAATCCTTTACATATTAGGTATAAGACGATTGTCTTATCAATTAAAAAATCAATAATTTTCACAATTGTGAAGTCCATTTGATATATCCTAACGAACTCGAAATAAAGGACACCAACAGAATCTGACAGATCTGCTTCATATTTGGGATATTTTTACTTAATATTGACTCTTGGCAGACTGACAACTATACATTATATGATAAAACGTGATGACTTGACTTTGCAAAAGTACGTCAACTTCCTCCTTTTCTATGTAGTAAATATGGGCGTCGGGATGGCCTAGATGGTTAGGGCCTCTGAAGACTGTTCATCGAGAGAAATTTGTGAGTTCGAATATAACTGGCTGTGGCAGGGCCGACGTTGGCAGTGTCCCTTGGGAAAGGCACTTTACATGAATTTCCTCACTCCAACATAGCATAGTGTAAAACGGGTACCCATGGCTATAGACAGTGGAACAGTATTGTCAGATGTTAGTATTCTATTAAACGGCAGCTTGCACTGATTGATAATCCCTAACGGTTTCTTTGTCAGTTTGCTCTTGCTGTTGCTAGAAAACTTACGTATTGCGCATCAGGAAAAGGGGCATCTTGGATAACTTTCTCGCTAGTTTCCTGTGGTGTCTGGTCAGTGCTAAATGTTCTCTGTTTAAAGCTTATTCCTATATACATGAAGATGGTGAACCCGCCTGTTGTTTCATCTTTTAAGTGCAGAACAACATCGTCCTTCCCATATTTTATGTAGCAACATTCTTCATCACCTTGCATAATTGTGTTGTATGTCTCCTCAACTTTTATTCGATATGCATGAGCTTGATCTGGTTATGGTCGGATTTTGATAGAGGAAGCTACTTACAAAACAACTAATTGTTACTAGTGAGTTTTCAAATATTCTCCATTTGGAAAATTATATTAGTAGTTACATTGTATAACGATCTGCCACTGGTATAATGCATACATGTAAAGGCAAAGGATAACGAAACAGTGAATCAAATCTTCGTAAGTCCTAATAGATATACGATAAACATAGAATTAAGGCAATCACGGACCCCTGGACACACCAGAGGTGGGATCAGAGTGCCTAGTAGGAGTAAGCATCCCCTGTTGATCCGGTCACATACCCAGCCCGGTTGAGCTCAGTCTTGATCAGGTAACGGAACAATGTAGTCAAATTCAAGTGTGTTGGGACAAAACGGCTTACAATGGCTATGAAACACATCAGACAGCATTTGACTCAATGGTAAGGTCCATTGGTAAAATAAATTGTTAGAACGACCTTTTAAACGTGGACTGGTTGAAACCACTTGCAACAACAACTTGTCTGTAAGTAGCCTTCCTCGATTAAAAAAACTGATCATACGCAAAACAAGATCTTGCGTATCGAATAAGTTGAGAGACATACACACCATATGCAAGGTGATGATGGAAATATTGCACATAAATATGGGAAGTTGACGATGTGAGAAGCTGAAATCGTCCCCGCCGCTTGTCATAAAGTTAAGTAGTTAAGATTTGCCGTTAAATGTCAGTGTTCAATAAAAATATCCAGTACGAAGCAAGACGTGGAAGACTCTGTGGGTGTCCTTTTATTTCTAGTTTCGTTTTGGGATATATTGAATCGGACATATGAAATGGAAAATCATTATTAATTAGATTGATAGATAAAAACATCGTCAAAATAATATCGAAAATGTCGAATTAAAGGCCACCGCTAGAGATTTCTTTCTTTTCATGTAGACATGGTTATGGAATGAAAGTCCTGCCTCATAAGAATATAGAATTGTTAAGCCACTCTTAATACAACTGATTTTGACCACGGATTGCTCCGTTTACCGACAAAGACGAAAATGAGCCTCTTGGCTGATCCCACATCTGGTGTATCCAGTGGTCCGTGCTCGCCTAACCTTTGTTTTGTACTCTCTTTTGGACTGATGAGATTGATCACTATTCGTTTATCTTGCATTTTCATTTTTTCATAATTTTTTTTTCTCCAACCGAAGATTTCCGAATAAATAAAGAGGTACACGAAACGCAAAACATCATTAATCCCTTATAATTATTTGATGAGATGATATAAAATCAATGCTTTCTTCCAAGAGAGGTAATTCAGATATAAACATTTTGCAAATTAAATTTTCTCAAAAGTGCAGGAAACATGCATTGAAAAAACTCCGAGGATTTCATTATCTATTGTTAAACCTAATCTCAAAAAACAGAATTTCCTGAGAAATATACTAGTTTTGCAATTTTTAAAATATAATTTCATTGAAAAAAAACCCACCAAATTCTTCATCATCTGTTACTCCGGGTAATATAGTCTTTCATATTTTTTTCTCAAAGAATATCTAACGTATTATGATGTTGAATATTGAAGAATAAGTTTTGAAAAAATATACACAGATAACGAACGTTGGCGTGTGGCCTTAATTATTTCCGCGGTTTCCACAAATGATTCACAATTAATGTTAGTACAAATATATGTGATTCTAACTGTTCATCTTTAAAAAATTTATTTTCAGATTTATGTTCAAGAAAATATGGGGAGCATGATAAAGTTAACAAGATATTCGGAGAAGGTTTCGACAGAGGATGCGCATGTTAAGGATATTATCAGTAGAAAATATTTGATAGGCCCGATTTATTTCTGCATCTGCTTGGATTTTCCATTTTTAATGGCAAACAAGTACCCTCTATTATCCATACTCGATAGGAGAGAACTTTTCCCCAAACACTTCCAATGGAAACAGAAAAAACTTCAATCTGCAAATACCAACGAAAAACAAACGGACACAGAGAACGGAAAGATCATTCAGGCAGGGGTGCACGTTTTTTGCATTTATGCCGCTCCTAGTGCAGGGATACCTTTGCATCTTCGTCTAATTTGTTTTTGGAAGCATTAGTGAACCGCTTTGAAACCAAAAGGATGTTTACTGGTTCCCTGCAATTGGAACACGTAGTATCAATTTTGTATGAATTATTTTCATCCAATAATGAGATTAAAGCTATACTATTTCTTGCATACCGTCATCAATTACTTGGACTCACAGGAGAAACAATTTTCAATTATGCACGTTTACGTCTATCATATGCTTCAAATTACAAAAAAATCGGTAAACCAACGAACCAGTTTTTACGCTGGTGTGATGGTAAAGTTTTTAATCGGCCCATGGGTGTCCTTAATTCGGTCGGTGTTTATAGCCCGGTTATATCATACAAAGCTGCGGGGTATATTTTTGGTCAGTTGTGACAGCTACCTGGCCATATTTTGTAATATCATTTTAATTGCCTGTTTCCAAAGAAATTATAGATGGAAAAATCAAAGAGCCCCTGGCGGTTTGTGTAGATCTTTAAAATCTTGTTCAAAAATCACTCCCAGTTCTATTATTCGAAAACATATCTGGATAAATAAGAATGGAAATATAACAATCGGGCTCGCTATTCCTTGTAGTGGATGGGTGACTGTAATAGGAAGGAATAATACAGAAAGATTTTGTTCATCATAACCCTCCATTTTGCCTCAACCTGTTGATGGTGGATGGTTTCACGCTGCTCGAGAGTAATGCAGCACGGGATCCAATGGTTCTCATACGAGGTTTTCCGTGACGTGTTTTTTAAGCCCCGAAAACTATGGCGCAATTGGAGCATAAATATCTGCAGCCACTTCAATTTGTTGTAGAGGGAGATCAACCAGCTCAAATAGTACTTGTTTCTGGGAGTAAGTTATTTCAACTTTTCCATTGAGTTATGTACACTTATCTCAATACATTAGAAACAAAGTCCAGATTATTCCCTCCAACACATTAGAAAAACTTTAATACAAGATTATATTTATTTTAAGTGTAACGTTTGCCTGCCGCTTGATGAAATCAGTTTAGGAATTGAGTTTGGCAAGAAAAACGGTGTTTTCAAAAAAATATTGCACCCATTTAATGCACTACAAAGTTGTCCAGCCATTAATGCACTACTTTTGTTTCCAAAACGTTGAAGCATTTGACTTCAATACAGTAAATTTAATCGAAATGCTACACAAAAAACGGTCTGCAGAATAATATAATACATGGTAAATTAAAATTGATACAACTGTTAATGAATACACGTATTCTGCAACGTTTACAAAAACATCTGAAATCGCAAGTTTTTTGTAAATGGTCGAATGTTTTTTCAGTCGCACAATGTTCTCTTTCAAGCTTCTTATCCTTACTGAATTAGTAAATGAATATGTTACAAAAGCCCGTACTATGTGAATAATTACATCTAATTTGAACAAATAATAATATATATCTTTTCGTATGTGCAAATATTGATGTTTAATAAAATAAAGGCATGTGAGTGATGCTTAATCCCTCCTAGGATTCTGATCCCTTCTAACAGATCTAGTTTTATAAAAGTACCAACCAACCATATGTCTGAGGTGTTCATACTATCTGTTAGATTTCTTTTTTTTTTTTTACATACTAACTTTGACTAACGGGTATACCGTTTACTTTAATTTCGACTAAGGGCCCTCACCGTGGGTGGTGACCTGGGTCAGCAGAGGATGCTTATTCCCTCCATGGCACCAGGATCCTGCCTTCGGCTTTTGTCGGAGGTCCGTATTGCCCTACACTCGGATTTTGAAATGTGTTTGGGTGGATTATGATTACGTTTAATACGATGTTAATTCCAAATTTTGTTTAACTCTGTTTGCTTCATCGAGCATACAGGTTTTCCAATACATGACGTACTTTAAGCTCCACAAGTTTGCCATTCACACTTGCCATGGGCTAAATATCTTGATTATGAAAGCCCAGGAATAAAGGAAACGACTAAACAATTGGAATGAAACCTTCAAGGCCAAAGTTTGTCCTTTTGATGTCAGGTTTTTATTATGAAATCAAAATCTTTAAAATAAGATATTAAGTATGAGACATTTCAAAAGCATACTGGGCGATTTAAAATTGGCGATTTGGAGAAAAAGCCAAAGGATAAACGTTTTGCTGGTTAATGGTAATTTAGTTAATGGTAATTGAATGAAATGTCGACAAAGTCGCATTACGTAGATATTCATAGTTAACATCTAGTTTGCCTCGCCAATTTTAGCTCCAAATCATGTCTTGAAAATATGACTAATTTTTGAGTACTGGAATTGTTTTCTTAAAACTTCTTGCTGCTATTAAAACTTCAGGTACGGTTATCGGGATTTGGGACATCAACCTGGAATCCGTAGATGAGGGTTTCAATGTCCCAGGGAGGACACCTGGCGAACAAACAAGTAAACAATAACTTGGATTAAAAGAAAATTATTCCCCTTTAAATAGTCTATCTATGATATAGGGTGGGTAAACATTTTGGAGTTTTTTGATTGGTGTAACTGAGAGATCTATGCTCCAATACATTATGAAATATCGTAAAAATGCAAGATTTGCTTACATCGCCAACATTTGTTGTTGAGAATAATCCAAAATTTATATAAAAGCAATTTGACCAAATTTTATTTTTTGTCAGTTTTAAAACATGACCCAGAAGGTTTGACATTTTGATACAAGCTGGAAAACGTCAGGTCAGCTACGTGATATAAAGCCTTGCCAATCTTTCCATGAACGCAAACAAACTATCCCGACTACATGTTTTCAAAAAGCATAATTCGTTAGCAAACACACCTATCTTTTTTTACAATTCTGACAGCCCAAAATTATATTTTTTATGTATGGCTTCTTGTGGTCCTTGTGTTGTCCATAAACAAACCACGAGACTTTTTGTATGGCTCTGGGTCAGCTGATTACTGAAATATTTTCTCTAACTTCAACAAATATCACTGAAGTAGTCCTTATCATAGAACGATTGTGAAGATATATTTAAAAGACATGTATCCAATACAGTTTAAGTATTTTAACCTGTGTGTAAAGTTGCATGTGCTCTTTTAGAACAAACATGGCGTAATTTAAATGCATGTATGTTTGGTTTGCAGGTGCTCTGGAGTTTGGTGGAGTGCATGGCTGCTGTCCAAACTGGCATGTACGTTTTTTTGAATCATGCTCTTCAGTGCTATTACAGAGAGACCGTTTTATTTCTACAAAGGAACTATCTTCCTATATTTTGGCGGGAAATGGTCATTCATCTCCTGGATTTTATGTCTGTAAGTCACCAGTGACACACACACACAGCACAGATTTTTATATATTATATATATATATATATATATATATATATATGGAT
>CAJDSM010063543.1:919-11144 GCA_903981925.1 Ostrea lurida | reverse complement strand
CACCAAGCTTATGCCATTAATAGCGTGAGCTCCCTAATGCCGTGAAAGAGCCTTCTTGTGAAACCTTGTTCATTAATCATCATCATCATTGTCAATTTGGACTTCTACAATGTTAAAGATTTGCAGTTGAATGAACTGCAGACTTGTGAAATTCTTCGCAGCTCAATAAAAACTGATCATAAAAGTTGTTTGGATTTTTGGGGTTTCTTGGTTCAATTTTCAATCGTCTTATCATGCAAATTAGAATTTTGAACAAAGTCGGCATTTTTGATGAAATTTAGAAACTTGAATTCCCTGAACTTTTTGTGTAATTACACGTGACTGTCCATTCGTATCTGTCAAACTCAAGATGGGATATTGCGGCTGAAAAAAGTTTAATGATTATGTCTGCGATGTTAGAGATATCAGGCGTAAAATAACTAAGAAATAGGTGGGTTTGGGATTTCCAAATAATCAGTTTTGACATACCATGGGCTATTTCGAGATAATATCAGTGTTTCCAAGATATGCGAGTTCATCTGTTATTTAATTGATTTATTTGTTGTCCTGATAACACTGGCTAGTGTAATTATCTCTGTAATACGTTTGAATTAAGGTTTGGCTACTGTGTTCCCGAGCCTGCTCATATCATTTATTGTAAGTTCCTGACTTGTGTAATTATCTCTTGGTATAGATTTGGAAGAGTATGGCTAGCCATGAATAGTTGCTTCCCTCTGACCAGCTTGTAAAATTATATATATGTCCCTGACTGCGTGTTTATCTCTGATATGTTTGATAGGTTGGCTACCTGAATGTTCCCCGAGGCACAGGCCTTTACTGCCGTGGAAAGACTTATCCGATTCATACAGCTCTGGAAGATCTCCGCTCCCGTGACGAGGGAACCTTTTAACCGACATCAGCTTTCAACTTCAACAGGCGAGGTTATAACTTTTATCCACTTCTGTATTTAATTTCTCAGCAACGGTTTAACTTTTGTATCCTCTTGTAGCTTTTATTGTCTTCAGCAGGTTTAACTTTTGTACACCTTGATTAGCTCTTTAATTTCTTCAGCCAGGTTTTAACTTTTTGCTCCTACACTTTAGCTTTAATTTCACACTTATGCAGGTTTACACTTTTGTTCCACTACCTGTACGCAAGTAGCATTGTACTGAATTATTTGCCGAATATTCTCGTAAACATTGATATTCTGAATCTTAAGTATAGATATACATGGTCAAGTTGCATAGGGTGTTATGTGCCTAATACCGGATAATTCCGATATATTGTTCGTATTGCCGGTACTGTGCCTAAAATAAATATCTTGATCGCGAATACCGTTTTTTTTTCAATACTGTAATATCGCGAGAAGTGGTTGGGCTAAGAGAATTAAGGTTTTACAGATCGAGATTGTCTCATACTATCCTAAATATATTTCATTGGCTGAAGCATTTTTGTGATTGTTCAAATACCACTAGATATCAGTTTTTCAACTTCCACAGAGTCAAACGGAGTTTAAAGACAGCCCAAGTTATTGTTTGTGTCTGACCTAATTACAGGACGACTTTATGTTTTATTAACATTCATGTTATGTTTGCATGGAAAGTCCGTGTTGCTGGTAAAATGACATTGAATAAGAGAAAAGAGATCGTTGATATTCGGTTGAAGAAATGCATTGTAGTAACTATAGCATACATTTGAAGACAATATGTCGCAATATCTGATCGCAGATAAACACGAAATTTCACCAATAGAACCCGATTTACGCAGCCCTATTACAATGCATGCTGCATCAATGTCTACAGTTACAATGTTGCAAGAGCTCAGCTTTAATGGTAAGCTGTAAAGCTGATAGTGGATAGTTTGTCTTTACGTTTGATTTACAACTTTTCTTTATTCATGTTGTTGGGATTGCTATGGCTCGTTCTTGCGGTCGTGTCATTGCAAGATGTGAAAGAATGAGGTATCAAGAAGTTGCGAACCTAATATTTCAGAATGTTCTGAAAACTTAGAAGAATATTCGAATTCTGTTTTACTGAATATCTAATTTGGCTATTTGATTATGACTTTGAATTATATATGACAATGTTGTTGAAATCGTATAGTTCTAAGACTCACTTTTAATAGACGACACTGTTCTGATTATGAAAAGAATTCATTAATATATTCCTATACAGGAAATTATATGAGTGGATCACGAATTCGCTTTGATCAAAATTTTATAACTCGAGACTCCCTACTTCGGTGTTTGATAATCGTTCATTCCTCTTGGTTTGTGTAAACAGGAGGATGAAAATTTGCGGTGAAGTGAAAAGGGGAGGTCATCCGCAAAATGGTATCATCAACGAGGAATCGCCGGAAGCCAGGATCTATGAGAATGTGTTCTGTTCGTCGTACGTTTCATCATTCTTGACGGAAGCCCGCCTACGGAATTACAGAATTCATTAAGGTCTTGACAAAACGGTTTGTACTGAATAATAATTCATATTAGTATAGTGTCTCCGAATCATGAATTTGTGGTCTTAGCATTGTCTTCAATATCTAGTTTTGTAATTACACGATGTCAGCATCCTGGTTTATATTAAAAAATTCACCGTAAGTCTAGAAGTAGTAGCATTATTTAATGTAAGTTTGGAAAAGTTGGCACAGTCTCCATGACTTGAAGAAAAGAACGAGAAAGGATTGAAACTTTTGGTTTCGGTTGCATTTTAAGATTTTATCTTTTTGAAGCTTACAAGCTATTAATACGGTTACCCATGTTTATGATTCCTTTGCTCTTTTTAGAATCCATCAAATTAAATTTACATAGAGCCGCTGGTAGAACATGCCATTGTTTATGTAATACTTCGAGAAATGGCGTTAGAACTAATGCAAGCTCCGCCTTCTTTTCTCAGCGTGTTGAGTAGGGACGCCGATGGTCCACAGCTAACACGCCTCGTCTTCCATCAGACGACTTGTTTTTGTAAGACACACCAATGGTCCCAAGCTACACTGCCCCTGTTCTTCTCTTCAGAACATCTTGTTTTTGTAAGGGAAACGCCACAACTGTGCAAGCTAACAGAGCGCCCTGTATCCTCTTCTCAGAAGCTTCGTTTGTAGGAACACCAATCGGTCAGCTAGCACGCCCTTCTCTGTCACGTTTTGGTAACACCATTCGGCCAAGTCCCCTGTCATGAATCTTGTTTTTTTGCTAGGACACCCGCAATGGTCCCAAGCTACACGCCTCCCTGTTTTCTCAGAAACGCTTGTTTTTTGCTAGGAACACCATGTGCTCTCAAGCCTACCCCGCCCTGTTTTCTTTCCAGAACGCTTGTTTTTGTAGGAACACCCATGGTCCTTGCTACACGCCCCCTGTTTCTCTACAGAAGCGCTTGTTTTGCTAGGAACAACTCAATGGTTTCCATGCTTAGCATCGCCCCTGTTTTCTTGCAGCAACGCTTGTTTTCTTGTAGAGACACCTAATGTCCAAGCCTACAGCCCTCCCTGTCATGTCTCTCTCGCCCTTTGCTTGTGTGGAACCTCAGGATTTGCTGTATACACTCCGACGAAAGCTGCTCTCACTCCTCAGATTTCTGAGGAATGAGGCTGTAGAGCCGCCATGTTGGAGGGAACGGATCGGCAGCTCGGGAATTGTTCATATCTGTTCAGCAGGACAAGGTCGGCTAGCAAAAAAATAACGTTCATATTCGTGTAATTTTGATTTTGTAACTAAACCCTAGTGTTCAGTACAGAAAATCAATCACAATAGGTATTGAAAAGATAATTTACTATGGTATATCTAACCTAGCAAATTAGAACTTTACAATCAGTGACAGCATGCTAGATTTATTACGGAGCAGAATTCCACATGAATAATGTAACATGACACAATCAGTTATGCGATCCAAATTTTACAACTTCCCATAGTTCACATAGAATGCTCACATCAGTGGCCACAATAACTTGAGCAGCAAAATTTTAACTAGATGGTACTATTATTACTGAACTCAAATCTGAAGTTCATTAGATGCTTTCTTTACTTTTTTTTTGGCACCACTCGGCATGAATAAAGATTGTGGCAACAACAAGTGTTTACATGTTTTCATAAGTAAAACTGATTCATCTTATGGAATCATGTCACAGGTCACATATTAAAACAATAGTACATAATCATACACAACCTGACTTATTTACTCTGTAAAGGGGGAATATTCGTATACGGTAGGGTTTCTATTTTCGCTACTGTTCGCGATTATTACAACATTGCGGAATAAAACCAATCCGGGCAAGTGGCTGTTCATCGTGTTATATTGAGATACTTGTATTACATAGCTTAGAATTTTTATACTCGGAATCTGTTAAACAGCATCGCAAAATGCATTAGATTTAAACTTAGTGACAGCAATTTTTAGATCCTTAGCCGCCCAAAATACGAGGGATTACGCATTAAGACGCCTTTACAGTCAATCCCTATTCACTGGATGGGAAGGCACTGAGTCGCATATCCATTTTGGTTCACAGTTCATAGCGATATGGATTTTTGCACCAACAAAAAAATGCCAAAATTGAAAGATCTTTTTAATAATAACTTCGCGAATTTTTCACATCCTTTCTCCACCATATTTCTCGGGAGTCATTGACTGCTTATTTGTAAGACTAGACATGTATTAACTCAATTTGTTTTGGACTTCTTTACTTGTACGGATGGCATTTTCAGTGGACAAATGGTTTCTCCCATCACATTAGAAGGCATTCGCACACCAATTTAACAGGGTTCTAAGTCAGAATAATACAGTGCTGTGAAAGTCACCCAAGGTACAGGGGTGTCGGCAAGCAATTACCTGTGTGCGTGCTCGTCTTTCTTGGCACTTTTGAATACTTTTTTGTTCTTTTTGTGTTCTGAAATATTTGTATACATAGTACAAAATGAAGTATGAAGTAATGTACATTTTCCTTAAAATTCAGATATTTTTACGAGCAGTGGCTTGTCTGGGTTGAAATAGGTTCCTCAGCATCTCTCTTTGCCGTGTCAAGTTATGAGGCATACTTGTAAATGGGGCGGTCATTTGGATGAGACCAGAATACGAGGTTATTCCCCCATCGATCCAATCACAGCAGGTGTGGATCGATAAGATCCCTCCCTGTGCTCAGAAGGCCCTGAGTGCCTGACGTATAGGGCCGTAAATTTTGGCATGCCCTTCACGGATATGGTTGATGCATTCGGGTCCTTATAATAAAATGAAATATTCCGTCGAGGTGGGATGGTAAAAAGCAAGCAACATTACTCTAATTAAATTTACAATTCATTACAGAATGATCTTTAGTTTGCATAAAAACAACTTTCAATAAAACGATCTATTTGCCGTATGATTGGAAATTGATTGAAATACTATACATATCATTCTGTATGAATTGACTTGAGATTCCTGGGACTATAATGGATACTGTCAGTGGTTTATGTTATCGCTGGGCGGTTAAGTTTCTCCAGACTATTGCGCTATTCTGCACACATTGACTCTTAGCAATACTCCATTAAGAAACGTTTGGGAGAGAAAAAGAATATGGCGTAGTATTCTTTATCGGAATTTGCCCTGTATCTAATGATAACAGTGTTTGCATGGATTACGTGTCAATGTCGGGGCGAGACATTTACGTCTGCGTCCTTATTTATGTGATTGCCGTTATTAGAAGTAAAGCCCTTCATCCCTTCACTACGGGCAGTAATTATCAATCTTTAAACAGTATTGTAGATTGGTGTTACTGATTTCCATTTAGGTGCACTGTTTGCTTTATCAGCCAACTACGCTACCAAGACTTCACTTACAAGCTGATTGGTCCTTTTTTTTCCAAAGATTTGTATTCTTGGGTTGAGCTGAAACCTCTATATAATATTGTGTATGCCATCTATGATGACCATTTATTAAGGATATCAATATGTTCCACACTCGATGCACTTCATGAACAGCATTCATGTGATTAAGTAATTGTAAAATTTCATTTCACCAAATGTTGCCGACATGGTCATTTGAAAAATATCTAGGAGGGTCGACGATGCTTTTAACTTATCGTTTTTTGTATATTCATGGTGGGGGACAAGGGTTACACTTTTCTGTAGAAAATGTCCGCGTAATTCGTCTTCCAGTGAAGCCCTCACACATTGAGTAGAGAACAGTGGCTTGCAGGTGAGGAGGAAATCTTATGGAATTTCATATAGAATTCACTTGTTTAATTATTCTACTATTTAAGTAGGTTCTCGTAGGGGGTGTGCCCAAAGTGAAAAGACAATACAATATCAGATAGTGGTGAGTTTGTAGAACAATGTACACAATTAGAGTGTGGAAGATATTTTCATACATATTTTGCATTTCTTAATCGTCCTACTTTATATCATTCGGAAGAGAATGGAGTGCTGCCTGCCGCATTGGGAATGAAATATTGTCTGTCGCTCACACTGATGCTTGATGATTATCCTGTGAAAAAGATTAGTATCGTACATGTCATATCCCTCTGAATTTACTGATTGCACAATCTGAATTCATAGCAATCGTTAACCATTGAATTCATTCAACGACTTCTCTTCGAAATTAGCGAACAGAACCCTCTAGTTCAATGTACATTTTTTACCTCTGTTTCATTGATTTTATTCCCTATGTCTTTACTACTTTCTCATTCTCTTCTTTTTTCCCTTAAATCATTAATCCCTGCATCAAGAATCGACCTCAATTTTCTTATTACAATATCACGGTACCAATTTTTATGCACCACATCGCGCATGTTCGACAAATTATGTTCTCTTCCGTGATGCTCACCGAATGTTTTTGATGAAATCCGACTACCTTCTCGACCCTTTTTATTGTCAAACTGGGCATATTGTGACTCTTCTATTTTATGCTTTTCCAAATATTCGACACACTATGCTTTTATACTTCCAAAGGGATGGCTTCCCCCCCCTGATATTGACTTCATATTTATCACACTCCATAGATGAGAGTTTCTATGTCTCCACATCAATCTCACTTCACGGCACACCATGTTGTCAAACAAATTTTAAACTCCTGATTAGCAACTCGGGCCATAAAACATAATCATAATACCATTTCAAATTGCCAGTGAGTTTTGTTCCACTATATGGACCTCCTTCTGACCCCACTAAAAATCGCAATATATAGAAACATCTTCGTCCTCATATTGTAGTAATATCCTTTTAGTTATTATAGTAATCTCTCTAGGTAGATCCAGGATAATGCCTACGAACCTCCGGAACCCATATGCTATTTGATGTCAATGTGCTACTGACCTTGTCACCTTTGCCCTCCAATTCAATAATGGAACAGTATTATCCTATGAGTACTTCCAATGTATGCAATTACATACTTTCTAGTGCAGATATGGAAAATTGCTTAATCCTCAAATGACAATATTCTTACCTTTTCATGTCCAGTGTGCTTGACTCACACTTTGCTTTTGAACCCTTAATTAATAAGGAAAACACCTTGTCCCAGACAACCCGATTCCAGTAACAACAACAAACACACGACCCCCCCCCATTGTGCAGGGGGTATACTTAATAAGGCTCCCCCTTGCATTCTATAATCATTAGTTCACATTAATATCAATAGCATTGAAAAAGTGCTTTCAATGTTACCTATAACCTATGTACATGTTTGCCCCCATCCCTGGTCAGAACCCTACCCGGGGATCAACTCAATACATTTGGTAAAGGCCTTCCTGTTCTACTCACTATGCCTTGGTTCTCTCAACATTGCGGTTGTAAAGAACCTTTTGAAAATTTGTCACTTTGGGGCAATTTTTCCCCATGCTTCAAGCCCCAGGGGTGCAAGGAGCCTTGAAATTACAATTAAATGTGCCCGCTTGTCCCAAGATGCTCATACCAAAATTTGAAAAGAATGGCACTGGGGTTATCAAAAGTTAAAATGTTCAATTGTTAACAGAACATATTGTACATTGGCCCCCGCCTGGGGTCAAGAACCCCTACCCGGGATCACAAATTTAACAATTTTGGTAAAGGCAATCCTGCTCCTAACCTCACTATTGCATTTGGTTTCTCTCAAGACATGTGCAGTTTTAAAAAGAAATTTTTGAAATGGTCACTTTAGCAAGTTTTGCCCACCTCCAGCCCCAGGGGTTGCAGAGACCTGACATTTACACATTTATGTGATTCCCTTGTCCCCAAAACCAAAGATGCTTACCCCACCCATACAAACCTCTCTGAAAAGAATGGACTGTGGTGGTTATACCAGAAAAGTAATGTTCAACACCCGATTGTTAATGATCATTATTACCAAACCCCTCCTCCTGGCCCCACCCCGCTGGGGTCAGAAACCCCTACTCCAGGGATCACCAAATTTACAATTTTGTAAAGGCTCTCCTGCCTACATCCCATGGCATTGTTTGGTTCCCTCAGACCATGCCTGCGTTTTGTTAGAAGAAGATTTTTGAAAATTGTCCATTTTTGCCCCACCCCCAAGGCCCCAGGTCAAGAGAACCCTGAATTCAATTTATGTGCCCCTTGTCCCAAAGACTTCAAGATCACCCAATTGAAAAGTATTGGACTGGTGGTTATAAAAGAAGTTAAAAATTCAATTGTTAACAGATCATTTATTAACCTAAATTTGGCCCCGCTCTGGGGTCAGACCCCTACCCAGGGTATCACACCAAATTTACAATTTTGGTAAGGCCTCCTGTCTAACATCACTATGCATTTGTTTCCTCGACATGTCGTGTTAAGGATTTTGAAAATTGGTCACATTGGGCATTTTTGCCACCCCACCCCAGGGGTGCAAGAGACCTGAAATACAAATTTAATGTGCCCCTTGGTCCAAAGATCTTCAATACAATTTGAAAAATTAAATTGGACAGGTGGTTATCAAGAAATTAAAATGTCAATTGTTGACGGCACGACGACGACGAACACGGAGCGAATGACCCAATTGCAAGGCACCTTGGTGTTCATTCCACTGCTTTCAATGATGTACAGAGCATCTGTTTCGTGAGCGGCAAGCTTTGGATCTAACAAGTCAAGAAATGGCTGTGCTAGCACCTTCGCAAAATGCTCAGCCAAAGCCGAGATCATTTGTGTAATCATTCTCTACATAAATGCATCCTTATCATGCAATCGAAGAAATCAGAAACGCAGAATATAATTTGCTACCTTTAAGGGATTAGACAGATTATTTCATTTTAAATGAAATAATCTCATTTAATTGACGGAATGCCCGGCGTTGCCTATGGTCAGACTTTATTTGATATGTCATTGAGTTAACAATATGGTAATTTATTCGTGGTACGACTTAGCTAAGGTTGTTACCTACTTCCGTTTTCTGTTTAATTTCGCGCCAATACCATCTTACCAGAACAACACGTTTTTCATATTCTTGGATCGTTTTGTGCACATCGGCTTCCATCATCATGCCTCCGGTTAGGACATGAGCGCAGCTAGAACTCACGTAATAAGCGAGATATTGGGACACCGTCAAGGGGACGTGGCCAGAGGAGAAATCGGCGACCAGCGGCACCGATACCTATACCTGGTTCAAGCAACCAGCCACCAGATACACCAACCAAGGCCATCATCAATGTGGCCACAGCCAGAAACGTACCCCCAGGCGTCGTGACATCTGATTCATCATCAGAGGGCGAGTCTGGCATTCTTATGCCAATAATTGATAACGTTCCAACGGGTAATAAAGATGGCCCTGAATTTTACGTTCGAGATTTTCAGCCTCCTACAGTCACTAGTATTTTCGACCCCATTAGCGCACATGTCCCCCAGCAACTTAAAACAAAAATTTGGCAGGGCCAGTTTATTGATCTCTCTGTTCTGTTAAAATCGGCCAGGGAATTAAATGAACTCGCCGACATGCATGGCCAAATTCAAATTTGTAATGGTACTAGGTGCATGGTCAAACAAAAGTCTAATTCATTCCTAACAATTGACACATGGACTTCGGCGTTTTTAATTTTTGTAAGTATCATGTTGAAGAAATACAGGACCAGGTCACAGGAATTGTTAAAATACATGAGGGCAGCGCTTTGGTCCCAGTATGGCTGGTTCAAGTACGACGAACAATTTTGCCTACTGAAGGCAGCAAACCCTCATTCTTCATGGGGTCAGATTAACAATGAATTGTGGTTAATGTATATCTGACACTAACGTCACCCCATAAGTTCAAAGTTGACAATATATGATTAATGAACACGTTTCACAAAATCTTTCATGATTAGAGCTCAATTAATGGCATAGCTTGGT
>CAJDSM010063542.1:2329-13273 GCA_903981925.1 Ostrea lurida | reverse complement strand
GATAACATGTTCGCTCACGAGTTGAGTTACGGTCCGTATTTACCTGTTCGATCCGAGTGGTTTTCGGCCACGCAGTTACATTATTACTGTTATCGCTCTGAATGGAATACGTCCCTGATTGATCGCTAATAATGGGATAATTATTCTATCTGCCTCCGATTTGATAATTGCAAATTTATTGATCAACGGCGATTTATTCATTTTAACAGCTTGTGGTCTTGGGTGCGATTTATTGTAATGCATGTAATGCTTTATGTCGTATCAAAATTTGATTAATGTTGAGTACAAAAAATTATGTTCTCATATGTGAAAAATTATGAAGTTGGTCAAAATATAATTTTAAAACTCTTTTTCAACTATTTTAGATATCTATCCACTTTTTCATTCATCGCTCGTACATGGTTTAAATTAATAGGTTAAGCTGAGTAATCCATTGGCAGAATTCAGTAACGTAAATGGTACTAGTGTCTTTTGTCTAAGATCTGAGTCGGGCGACTTTTTGGATGTATAGTATTATTATTTACAAAGTGATTTCGACACATCAAATTCATCTTCATTGTGGATTATAAACTTTTAATACACGTGACAAAAAATGATTAACATTAAATTAGTACAAGGAAAACCGGGAAGATTAATCGCAAACAGATCCGCACGTTAATATTTACAATGATGATCAACTTGTTGCTGCAAACTTCTCGGGCAAAAGTTCTACAAAGAGTCTTAATATCAAAGTTCGAGGTTTGATAATAATCAGAAATGGCACTATTTATGAAATGCATGCATCTGTGTTTATTGTTGAACGTGGTTTATTTGCTAATTTAAACGTCTTCGAATCAATCACACACATATTGTTTGATAGCTGCGATAAATTTTTGGCCTCAATTAGAAATATAGTATAATCATTTATAGACCTTACAATTAAATTAATGTTTGGTTTGCGCCCTTTGCGACACTGGATGTTTCTACGCGACGAATATTGGGTCTTCGTAGCTAGGTCTAAGGCACAGGGTATTTTTGTTCATTCTCAATGACCGAAAAATATAATCTTCTAGCTAGGTCAAATCGAGTGTAAGATGCGCCTTGAGTTCCTTTGCTGTATTCTCTGTGGTAAATAGGTAGATAATATGATAAACTCTTTATTTTTATGTGGTACTCATTATGATACATGTTACATGTAAAAATAAATTTTTTGTTTGTATTTGGCTTTGGTAGATTGCAGATATATAGCTTCTTGATTTTGTCAATTCACTCACTTTTAGAACCTTGCAAGTATACCGGGTTATGGGTTAGTTCTTGCTTTGTGAGCTATATCTATTTCCGGTACTCAATCAGGGGAATTCAAAAAACCAGTATAGTGATATAAAAAATATACAAGTACAGCTCGGACTCAATAGACTAGTACATTTGTGATGATTGCGCAACTCGCACATTCCATTGTGTAAATTATTCGACGGGCAGTTGTATCTCTGAACATGTAATGTATAATTGTATCTACTCGTGTACGTTGCAAATGTTTAAATTATGACATTATCTTTGTGAATATATATAAATTGATTGTTTCTTTAGTTATAAACCGAAAATTGCAGAGTGAAGAAAAACTGGTTTATTCTCTTTCGGTGTTTCATATTGCCAATATCCTTAATACTGGCTTATTTGGATGTTTAATATACTCCTATAAGTCCTGAAAAGACTGGTTCCGGTGCCAGAAATCACCTGGTTCTATGTTCCCATCTAAAGACTCTAAACGACAATACATTCTATACTCAGTAGTTTTATCGAACATATCTGTAAACAGAATAGATTAATAGCGTCGGTATGGTGGGTACGATAAATTCAAGCATGTGGTCCGTTGGCTCCCAGGAAAATAGATAAATAGGTTTAATTGTATTATTTATTTTATTCCGTGGCTCATTGTCACGACGACTTGACTTATCATGTAAGAAGATTCAAAGATAACGGCACGCGTTATTGGTGTCATGCCTCGTCTGTGGTTTTTAATTCATTAAGGTGTGTGAAAATAATTGTTAGAACATTACTGTGCTTTTTAGATGCTCGCTAGTTAACGAAGTCAGAAGAGAACACAACCCATAAGATCCTGAGACGGGTACGACTATAGACAGTTACAGAGATACTTAGTGGCTGTTCGAGTACGACAATATATAATCTTTTCGAGTCAAGGAAACCAAATTTTTTGATGTTATGTTCGCAGTTAGTTCGAAGGCAAAGGGGAGGTAACTTCAATATTTTGTCTTTTTAACGCCAATTTTACGCTGGAGTCGCTCTATTATTGCTGTATTCCTACCTGGAAGTAGCGAGTTGAAATATGAACTACTAAGATCGGTCGTTATATAAAGAGAGAAATGATGAAATTGGTAGTCCGACGGAACGGGTTGGAGGCAAGGTTGTGTCTTGCAATTTCCGGTGAAGCTGTTGGAGTGATGTGTTAGATTACATTATCTAGTTAGTCACGTTGAGGGGTGGTTAGACTGTCAGCACGCAAAGCAAGCGACACGACAGTAATATAGAAGAGTAGTGATATGGTCTGGTTTGCAATTAGTATGAATCACGAAGAGATTAATTGAGAGAGCTCGTAGTGTTAGTAAGGTAGATAATGTCCGATAGCCTGTCACGAGATGCATCTTAAAGTGTATGTACGAAGTACCTAATACAGGTGACGCAGACGCAGATAAGAGAATTACACGCTCATGTTTAATTAGAAACACATAGAGATATGTGATCGCGATCTCAGTGCTGGGGATAATGTTACGCATGTATAGGTATAGGTGAGGTGGATCCTATTGCTAGATTTGGATGTTTAATTGTTCATGTTACTTTACTTTCACTTATTCTCTCTAAGGTATTATAAAGACGAAGGTAATCTGCAGGAAAACTATCTGCTAAGCTTAGGTATCTAGTGGAGTCGGACTATTGTGATGTGGGGGTATTTGTAACACTAGAGAAATCTAAGGTGTAAGTATGCAATCGACGCAGGGTCGTGTAGGATATCATAATGGGCTCTGATAGCTGCATGACGGGATCAAGGAGACCCTTACCTACAATTGGTACTAGGAGAGCCTCTCACAGCGTCACACCTTAGCGATAGAGCATTTAGGAGCTCTGCTGAGAGACGCTCGCTTAAAATGGAAAAGGATGTGCCAACGCACTTTATGTCGGGTTTGTATAAGCGCACTGAGATCTGTCAATCTTCCCGGGAGTCTCCACTTAAAAACACAGGGGTAGTGTATCAGACGAGATAGATACAATAGCGTTCACCTAAACGAGTGATACTATGTGTACCTAAATATTCTTCGAGTTACTACTTCACGTACGTGGAAGCGTCCGAGTATGTATGTATGATAGGCAACCATGCACTTGTACATATAAAAATTGAAGGAAGCGAGAGAAGATAATAAAATTTATGTTTTATGCTGTAATCATGATTTTATAGCATAGTTTGGTGCAATACCAAGGTTACGGAGACCCACGACAGCTCTAACTCTAGAACAAAGCTACTGGTAGGAAAAGTGAGAGATTAGTAAGACATAATTCTTAATTCATCGAGATTAACTTTGTATAGATCATCTTTATTGTCGTCTGCTTATTGAATTTCATCTATAACGATTTAAGAGTATGGTCTGTCAATTGTGATTTCTAACTGGTGTTACACCGTCCAGGGAGACCGTAGCCAGGATGAAATTTTATATTATAAAATTGTGTTTCGTAAACTAAAAATAAATAAAAACGAGAGACATAATTCCAAACGGATAGTTACAAGGACGCTGAAGAGATCGCTAAGCATTTTATCAAGAAGCGCGCAGAAGGAGGAGTATCCGGAACTAATAGCTGATGTTTCAGTATGGCAGTCAAAGAATCAGAACTTATAAATGGAAGTGTAAAGTCGTATTAAACGGGAACGAAATTGCATAACTACTTAGTCAAAGACAGAGAGCATTAGAACCCAATCAGAAAAATGAAGAGGTTAGGAAGTTAGAGTAATAAAGAATGCTCTCTCGCCTCACCGCACACGCCTATCATGTACGAGCGTAATGTAATAAGCATCAAGTGATAATAGATTGTCAACCGCGCAGGCAAGAAGGAGGCAAAAGAAAATATGTTAGGGATCCCCATGCGACCGTGTTTGCCATGAATGTTGAGGTTATCAGTATATCTATTCGTAGAAGACGAAATTTGGAATTAGTGAGGAGAAGCTTAGAGGAAACTGAAGGACGTTTATTGTATAGATAGAGTCTGCGACCAGTAGGTTGATGGTAAATTAGGGTGGGGTAGATATGTCTTTTAATTACAATAAGATGTTAGATCATAGTCCCACCATCTCCGTTGGCACGGTGGGGCTTATATTTCTCCACTCATATCTGGTTAGGTTAACTGTCGCCATTCGGTTTAAAGACACAACCTGGTATATATGTGGGTGAAGCGTTCGCGACAGGTTCAGTTATTACTATTTTGAAAGGTTCCTGAGGCGGGTTGGCAAGGGGTGCGGCAGCGGCGTTAAGGAAAGCAGTACAATCAAGGATCCCTTAAATTTGGATTATAGAGATTTTAAGCGCTATCTTTCGTTTCCTAGACGTTATTTTCTTATTTTGTAGGAAAATGATTGTAGTGGTTTTTGTGTGGGAGGAGTTAACTCTCGTAGCTTACTGGGGTTATTGATTTTCATTTCGCTCAGAGAAAATGTGGGTAAGTTATACGAGACCCGGATTGCCGAACGTATGCTTCTTGAATGATGTTGGGTCGGACCTTATAGTAACTGATACAGCGTCTCGCGGTGAGACAGGGGATTAATACATCTCTGTGAGCTACCGGAAAGGGGGTGGGTATGAGAGAATACACCTTACGAGGAGTCGTATTCGGAAGAGCGGAGCGTGTGACGGGGCTGCGTACGTGGCCATTACCGGCCTGGCCAGTAGTCGATACGACAG
Source organism: Ostrea lurida (assembly GCA_903981925.1). Lineage (NCBI taxonomy): Eukaryota > Metazoa > Mollusca > Bivalvia > Ostreida > Ostreidae > Ostrea > Ostrea lurida. Next base: position 8,333 of record CAJDSM010063542.1, on the reverse strand, counting down.
GTGAAAGTTCGGGCAACAAGGGTTCAAGAGGGACTGAATAAATGATGCAGCACCAGCTCGATATACCAATCAAGTCAAAGATTTGTCTGTGATGGAAAATTATACATTCAACGTGCCTGCTGTTAACTTTACCTGTTGAGATCCCTGGGGTAGATGACGTGCAAAATGTCCAGTTGTTAGTGATATCTCGTGAGGTCCGAACTACCAGAGGAGGCGCCCGAAAAATAAGTACACATCCTTCCCAAGGGTGATTGGACACATTGACGAAAGTGTTAGCAGAAACCTCCTATATGTGTGTGTATGTAGTAGAGAAGAGGATGGTAACCGCCTCTACACGACACATATAGTTCGGATGAGATCCGAGAGAAGATAGCTTATTTACGTCAGTGGTTATGTAATTGTATCTTCAATCTCATGATATAAGTTATTCGCCACGCAGTAACTCTTATTTGAGAGAACAGATCGGAGTCATCGGCTGGAGAGAGGCAGATCAGCGCTGCCTAAGATTGGGAACAAGAAAAAGAAATCAGTGTCTATCGGGTCAAGCAAACTTCTGATAGGAGCGTGGAATCTTAAAGTAGTCGTTGGAAAATAGAGTCAAGAGAAAAGATGATAAGGAGAGATATCTAGAGCTAGCATGTGACTATGAAAAACATATCGAATGTAAATAGAGAAAAGAAATTTCTTTCTCAAAGAAGAATTAGATCCCAACGCTCGCCCACTGAAGGGGCAACGCTTCAATGAGCACTTTCTGAATTCGGAAGAGAATAACACCGATGCGAAGGTAACCCCGTCACTGAATGAAGTATTTTCGAAAGCCTAGGTAGATGGGAGGATACCAACTATTCCTTGAAAAATTTCCTCTGTTTGAAATTTGGAGAGCTATTTGTACGCAATATCCTATAATATCATTCAAATTTATCATTTTTTGCAGTTTTATGAGGTCTGCCTCACCCCACAGGTCTTAAATACCAAAAACTTAATTAAGGTAGTAAGAAGTTTTGTGCGCTCATTCGAGGAAGCACGCGCCGAGATAGAGAATGATCAAGGGATATGATTCAAAATAATGTCTATGCGGTCTTATACGGAGGGTAAACTTTCAGTTTTTGGCTACAGATACACTCTCACACGCACTTAGACATGTATATAATCCATACGGACGGGGTGCGTACTAAGAGCACGTTCATTTAGTTAAAATCTTGGTTATACCGGTTGTCTCTCGGTTGTCGTCTTCTGCCTGTTTTCGTTCTTATAAAGTTCTGGAACATTCCATACAGTTTGTATATGCACACGCTCTGACCTGGGGTAAGGATGGACTGATCCTTGTATTTTAAAATGCTTGAAGGCTAGCACACAAGCGCATAGTATCTAACGATTAAAGGGAATAGCCTAGCTCATTATAACTTATCTGATCATTAGTTCTCCGCAGGGCTTGGATGTTCATTTGTAGCTTTGCTCGTTGATCTCTATTCTCGTGTGATGTGTAAGTGTCAAGAAATGGATAACGACTATGTCCCAGATATCGCGTTGGTTCAGAGTTTGTGAGAACGTTGATAGGTATTGGTGATATTGTACGCAAGTACGCATATAAGGGAAGATGCAAGGTTGTCACTGTATAATTGCGTTCGTCTGCGCGCTGGATTTGCGGACGCTCTCTTTAAGGGTAGTTCTGAAAGCTTTTAAAAGAGAGAGAATTAATGCTTGTCTTAAATGTTTTTGAGCCACGATGACGCTTTACTTTTCTGCTACTCAACTCAACCCCGAATTTTTTACAACGTTAATAATTCCTCACAAAGAGATCTTTGTGGTGTTTGCTCGAGAGCCCATTAGGATGTGTATGCCTGCTCATCATACTTTAGAAAAACAAACTTTCTTTTGACAAAAGGAAAAGGAAGTCAAAACCTAAAAGTACTTATACATAACTGTGGAAAGAGGTGAGATTTGAAGAATTGGATGAGGGCTTAAAAGAAATTAACCTTTAGGTTTTGTTTCTGATTTCTGTGAAAGACTCACCTACAAATTGATGGAAGGTTACCCATGCATTTCTTCAATATTCTTTAGGATAAATATACATAAACTTTTTACCCCCCCCCCCCGGCACCAGGTTTTCTCTCTAGTGAGAACTCAAATCGTTACAATACGGTCCTAGTGAATTCTCTTACCGTTTACAGTTGCCACTTCTTACACGCAGTTTGGTAAAGTAACTTTAAAAATTGATCCTGATAAACGAAACAAGTATACGCAAAACCTGTGAGGTGTTTATATCTCTTTTTCTCCATGCATAGTTGTAACTTCCTATGACACGTCGGAACAAATGTTCACTAGTTCGAGGCCGATCTAATAAAATTTTTCCAAGCCCGATTTATTTTTAAAAGCGGCCGGTATCTTAACTGAATTATATCAATAGAAAAATCCACCTTTATCCCCAAAATATTCTGTAATCGATTCATTACCTGTTCATAGGGATATCTGTGGTCCGAGTGCAGTAGAAGTGAGAAACAGTCATCAAAAACATCAAAGAAATGGAATCAACCAAAAGACTTGTGAAGTGATTTGGTGGAAAATGGGGAATGGGAGGAAATATCCATCATAACCTGGTAACCCGAACCCACCACGAAAATATTCACCCCCAACATGGGCTCGTCGAATCATCTGGTTGGAACTCAGGTCACTGATGGCTTGCTGTTTTTGGTTTTGGGCCTTATTGTGTGTTTATTGCTTGCGCACTTAAGCATAAATTTGACCTCCGCACACTGGGTATTCCCATGTGCTCCTTTGGGTACGTAGGTAGTGCTCTGTATGCAGTCTTTTTACTATGACAAGAATTATACATTTTCCTAAATGAGAGGCTCCTTCAACATGCTCGTATGAGTCACAATGCGATATAAAAACGTTTTTAGTTAGTTTCACTTGGCCAAAACCCTAATCAGCCAACTCTTACGAACACACGTTACATGATTCATGGTTATGCATGTCTAGTGACGAGAGGATTTGTCTTTCATCATGGTAGAGGTGGACTTCCATTCTTACAATGGCTCTTCAACTTTTTCTCAAATAGAACGCGACTGTATACTTTTCTCTTCCTTCCCAATAAGAACTTTTGTCATGTTTGTATCGTTATTAGTTTTGGAAATGTTGAATTTTCTCTAAGCCTTACGTCTCTGTCCTTTTGCCTGCTTAATCTTTGGGGTTACAGTGTGCAGCGAGCACAGTTTCATTCTCCTCGTTTTAATTGTGTTAAAGTTAACCTCCTAAAGTTGTCTACACAACTTTGACACAGCGCTCGAGATAATAATAGGTAATAGCGGCTCCATGAATTTTAGCTTTTTTTGGATTCGTTTCTGCTGTTTTTGGTGTTGCTCTTTTGTTTCTTATAATTCTCATGCTTCATGATTTTGTCGTGCTATCTGTCAGATCTTGGGTGTTTCCGATGTTACCTGTATATATTATTTTTGTTGTATTTTTTTTTAATATGTTTGGATTTTTTTGGCTTGGTCCATTACAATTGTGGATTTTGGTCTTTCTTTTGTGTTCAATTTTGTTTTTTTGGCTGAGTTGACGGATTATTCTAATCTCTACCCTTCCTATCTAGTCGCCATCTTACCTTATAGTGCGTGCCCAATTCTTGTTTTATTTCTTATCCAGTGCGTGTCGATCCACCCGTTTATTCTTGGCAATTTCTATTATACATGAGATATTTTTGGCAGTGTATAAAAAGATTGGTTGCTTGACTGTTATTAGGTTCTTTCTGGACAGCTGCAGCGTGTTGTATCGGTTGGCGGGATGTATCATGCTTCTGTTTAGCGGAGTAAACGTAATGCTGAGCTTGGTTGCTCCGTGATGTTTATGTCTCTCGTCTATCATTTCTGACATGTGGTGCAAATGTCCAGGTAGGTGGGTCTTGGTTCGTGTGTGCCGTGGTGTCTCATTGCGTGGTCTATCCATTGTCTTGTTTTCTTGCGTTTCTCTGTCTGTGTCTATAATGTTACTTTACTGATGTATTTCTTTTCCCGCGCTATTTGATGCATTTTTTTTGCGATTTTTGGTCTTTTCCTTATGATTAGCATTTAAGCTGTGTATGTTCTTTGTTATGTATTGTACGTATGAATGGATGGAAATTGGGATCATTCAACATCCCACTGACATTAAATTTAATCTTGGCATTTGATGGAGGCTTTGGGATTCGGTGATTTCGTTCATCTTCTTGTTGTATTGTGTTATGGTCTTTTTTTTGTTTTTACCTGCTGGGATGGCGTTGGTTCCGTTGCCTGTTTTGAGTATCCTCGTTTATATGTCTTGTTCTTTTATGTAGCATATCATTTGTATTTGTTTATATTTCTGTTTTGGGTTGTATATTTTATCTGCGTATGTTTGGTTTTGTGGTTTGGCGATTTGTGTGCACTGTAATTTTGGTTGCTGGGGTGAGGTCGGTGGGTTTTTTTTGGCTGTGTTTTTTGCCATTTTAGTCTGAATGAGGGTGAAGGACAGTTCCGCTCCGTATATTGCAGGGTCACTCTGGTGGGGTAGCATAGATAAAGCAGGAGTATTAGGTTCGTGCTGTGTCACTGTGTGGGGTGTTTGTTTTGATATGCTGTTTAGCTTTTTCTGACATGTTGCTTTCCTTCGCTTGTTGTGGGAACCTGTCGTAGGAAATTCTATCAATGATGTTTTTTATTGAGATAATCATAATAACGAGAGGTTTGTGGAGTTGAAAATAGGTTAACCGATGGGTGTTGAGGTGGTTAGCGATCTGTTTTGCGTTCCGGTTTTGGTTTGTGCCTGTGGTGGGGAAGATTGGACCGGGAGGGTAGACGGATATAATTCGTTTTCTAAAATAGAGATTTTATTATTCAAAAATTTTTGATATCAACTCTCACACATTATGTAGTTATATTAGTTAAAATCGAAACGGAAAAGACATATAGTCATCGTTTCATTATTTTCTGTGGAGTGTGACGTTTCACAAAGTAGGGCATGAAAATGCGTAAATTCGCAAAGAAATTAATAGGCAAATGCTCGCATTGGCGATAGTAAGAAAGTTGAATATAAATAAAAATTCTAAAAATAGAGTATTGTAATTCAAGAGAAACGAAGAATAATATGTGAAGGAACAACAGACAATACGGCATTTGTGAAAACTTTATAGTGAGAGAAACGTGTGTGAGGTATATCGGCCAAAATCTTTATCATCAGGTTGGCTGTTTTCTCGAAAGTGGTGATTTTGACAATTTTTCAACTAATGAAATCAGGTGGTTTGCCGTGGTTGGGGCGATTTATTGTAATGCATGTAATGCATGTCGTATCAAAATTTGTTATGTTGAGAGAAATTAGAAGTTGGTAAAATATATTTTAAAAATATTTCTTCACTATTTTTAGATATCTATCCATTTTCACACATCGTCCAATATGAAAGCTTTTATATTCGCATTTGGCGAATCATCTAGCTTCCGTCGAAGAATTCTTTGGAGCTCGGGCGACTCCTGATGTTGAAATAACAATTCATAACGCAATCAATCGCATCTTCCATTGTGCAATTAACTTAAAAAACATTTAATGATTAGCAATTAAAATAGTGACCGAAAACCGGGAAAATCACAAGATTACCTGCCACCGGCTCTATCATTACATGTATGCGTAAATCAAATTAAATTGTGTGACCTTGCAAAAGTTCTAAAAGAAATTAATTCAAATTCAGGTTGATAATATCAGAAATGATATTTGAAATGCAGAGTGCATATGTGTTTATTTTGAAAACCTGTTTATTCAATTTAAACGCAATGAATCAATCAACAAATAATGTTGAACTGGATAAAATTTTGCATTAAGAAAATGTATAACATTAGACCTAAATTAAAAAAATGTTTGGTTGCCCTTTTCCGACCCGATTTACGGACGTTGGGTCGGTAGCTAGGTAAAATATTTTATTTTTCTCAGCCACAAAATAACTTCAGTAGGCCCTTCTTTTTCTCTGGGTAAGTAGGTAGATAAGATATTTTATTTTATA
>CAJDSM010063539.1:0-10978 GCA_903981925.1 Ostrea lurida | reverse complement strand
AAATTTAGAGAGAGAAGAGAGAGAGAAGAGAGAGAGAGAGAGAGAGAGAAGAGAGAGAGAGAGAGAGAGAGAGAGAAAGAGAGAGAGAGAGAGAGGAGAGAGAGAGAGAGAGAGAGAGAGAGAGAGAGAGAAGAGAGAGCACCACCTATCTGTGATATACATTTGAGTCGTAATGTTAAAAGTCTATACTTAATGCAAAAATTAATCTCAAACATCAATTGCATTCGTGATTCTGCCAAGGCAACCCAGTTTGAGCATATTCCTGCCATGATATAAATATTTGCAATATGTTACCAGATGTTTTACGGTCAAGCTTACAGAACAAGTCTGCTTGTTTTAAACTATAGCTTGATAGTCATTTCAGCAGGCATAGCTTACATAGGAAGATTAGCCACTTTCATTTAGCTTATTTGGAGGATGCATCCTATTCAAATTTTCATATTCATTGCATATTCAATGCATTAACACTTTTGTGGTTAATCACAATTATTCCGTTTTGAATGATATATTTATAGAAACCTGAATAAAATTCGAATGTTTGGTTACTATGTTATCGCTTTTTGTTGAGGTCCGTGTTGCCCTACACTTAATTTTGTACATGTTTTTTGGATTATGATTACGTTTACACGATGTTAACTTCGCCTATTTGTATATTTATAAGTACATGTATATAGTTGTTGACCATTATTTTCCTAAAGATCAACTATATATATATGTGTAATCTTTAAATAATTCTTTGTATGCATATTTCTATTTGCTCTCACCACGATAACATAAAATAAAATGATATATTGAAACGGTGGTGTATTTCAGAATCCTACACAAACAAGTGAAAGCAGGACGAACATCTCTGCAGGTGTCAGATCCGTTGAAAACTGACCATTTTATCTTGTCTTGAGTTTTAATGTAACTAATATTGATTTAAAACAGAATATCAAGCAACTATATCTGGATACTGGTTTCATATAGCAGTTTTAGCTCAATCAATGTGCTGATCAATTATTGTCCGTTGTCAGTCGTAGTTTGCATCGTCAGTGTTGTCGGATGTCGTAAACTTTTCACATTTTTATCTTCTGCAAAACCACTAGACCAAATTCAACCAAACTTTTACAAATCAGCCTTGGTGAAGGAGGGTCAAGTTTGTTGAAATGAAGGACCTGACTCTTCAAAGGGGAAAATAATCACGGAAATGTAAAATGAGGTGGGATTTAAAATTTCTCAAGAAGCACTATGCAGAAAAGCTGAAATTGTTTACGAAAGCTTATATATATAGTGAAGATTCAAGTTTGTTCAAATTGTGACCCACGGAGGTACGGTGGGAACAATAGGATATCAAAAGTTTTAGATGTGAAATATATAGGAAGGATGTTTAAAATTTAAAAAATCTTCTTTTCAAGAACCACTAAACGTGAAAAGCTGAAATTGATATGAAAGCCTTCCTGATATAGTGGAGATTCAAGATTATTCAAATCAAGGCCCCCAAAGGTAGAGTAGTGCCAAAAAAAGGGGATCAAAGTTTGTACATGTGAATATTTTGATATAAAAGAAAACTCTTCAAGAAACGCTGTGGTCAATTTCAATCCAAATGTTGGTGCAAATCCTCCCTTGGTGAAGCGGGATACAAGTTCTGTTCTAATAAAAGGACTAAGCTGTCATTGTCAAAGGGGAGATAATCACGAAATATGAAAAAATAGGGTGGTTTTTATTTAAAAATCTTGAGAGACCACAACGCCAAGAAAGCGCTAGAAATTGTAATATGAAACTTCCTGAATATAGAGAAGATTTTACTTTGTTCAAATCATGACACCGGTTGCCGATGGGGCCACTTTATGGGATCAACGTTTTACTTACGTATGTATAGGAAAATTAGAAATCTTCATAAGGGCCATTGGATCTGGATAAAGCTTCCTGATATAGAATGCATCCAAGTTTGTTCCGACCATTGCCAGACCTGAAGTAGGACGGGACCACAATAGGGGATCAAAGCCCAAGGAAAAATCTTCTCTTGCAGAACCTTAATTGCATATTTTTTGATATATATTTCATATGGAAACCTTTTATTTAAATCAAATTAGTTTAGATGTGTGACATTGAACTCAAAACCCTACATGTTTAAGACAGACAGTATCTTACCATATTGTTTTGAGGCAGACTTTCAAAGTTTGAATATAGATTCCTCATAGCAAAACCCCATTATTATTCATAGTTTAAAACTAGTGACCTTGATGTTATAGTTTGACCTCTACTTTTTAACTGTAGCATATTTTTAAAATACTGCGGAATCATTTTAATTCGTGGGGTCAATGTTTGATGGTAACAAATTTTTTGCTGGTTCGTGGGGCGTAATGTCGTGGGTAATGATAAATAATGTGATCAGGCAAAATATTTTTAAAGAATTAAACGGAAAATAAAAACATGTTCTGGGGGTGTTAATTCGTGGTAAGAGTGACCCACGAAATCCACGAACATCCATTGGTCCCCAACGAACAAATGATGATTCCAGAGTATCTACTGAAACTATTTAGAGCTTTCCATAAGACCTTTCAATTCATAAAATGATGTAGAACCTTGTGCTATTACGTGACTTAACCTGAACAGCAAAATTTTGTTGGTCAAACTTGGTGTTGAGAGATTGTCTCTGTGTCTGTGTTATATCGGATTTCATTTTTTTATGTTTGATCCTTTGCGGCAACAATATAGGGTGAAACATTTTCACAGGAAGAAAGATTGCTGAAAATTATTCTCAAAATCACAACTGCTGAACAATACCTAGGCCAAAGGTGAGCAACTCTGGCCTCTTGTGTTTTAATTTCTTCTCTTAATTTTAGAAACGACAGTCCACTCACTTACGAAAAGGAAGCTGATTGATCTGATTCTCAACATCGGTCAACACAAAGACCATCATTATAATTGGTTTCGTTCCATATCTACACTGTGCTTGGTTCCTTATCATTTACGAATTAGAGAAAATATCGAACTTTGTTTGACTAGCATGACACTTCTCAAGAATGAATCGACCACAAAAACTGAAGATGTGTACGCAGAAGCTCAACATGAAGTGAATTTGAGAATGTACGATGAAAGAAATGAGAAACAATAATAAGTCCTCTAGCAATGAGAAGTGAGGACAGAATGCCTAAAAATTGAAGGAAAATAGATGATTGATTGACATGAGTTCTAAAAGTTAAACATTTTGTGATATCTATGATGAATAATATAGATTAGCGTTGGATGTTCAACACACTCTGTGTAAGGTTGACATATTTCAAAAATCGACTGATCAAAATTGAAACCTGTAAAATGGTTGGCATTTGATTAGATATGCACACATGGAACATTAAATGCACTTTAGCAATAAGAAAAAAATACATCCACCATTTTCACTTTTAGATCACTCCATAATTTGAAGAGATATATTCGTTGATGTCTGTGTTTTTGATGAGATGTGTTATATTTTAGGAATTTCCTTATATTTAAGGGTTTGGTGTCACATTTATGTTGTCGTACATTTAAAATGAAACTAGGTTTGATCGTGTAAGGGATACGAATGCTCATCTTTGGGCCAAGAGCTCCTGAACTGTACATAACAATCTTAACAATGATGAAAATAAATGCGATGTCGTCAATAGTTTCTATGTTTGATTTCTCAGTATGTTTGTTTTTGTCAATATTATTTTCCATCCTTGATCTTATCTTCAATAAATATGATTCTATGAAAGTTACATCTTGCAATATGTTAAAATCCCGTATTAATCAATTTAACAGGGAAAACTGTACTATTTATCCTTCTGTATTTACGAAAGCAGAAGTAGTAAATGAGTTACATAGACAACATGAAAACTCTGTACTACGGTCCGCTGATAAAGGCAAGTAACAAATTGTCTTTTGAGTGTAAAAGTAATATTATACTTTGTCTTTTAAATTAATAATATGTAGGATTTACTTCAACATCTGGGAGATCCAACCAATCATACTAAAGACTAAATATTTCAAATTACATTTCTGTTTTCAAATACTTTCAATATTCCGAAAAATCCGGATCAAATGAAGTACCGAAACCTTTTACTGAAGTTCCGAAATATTCAAAATCACTCCAATATTACACAAATACATCTGGTGTTCGGTAGTGCCCTTAACTACCAAGCCTCTATCCTCATCTTAACTCTAAACTACTAAAGCTGTTGAATAGTAACTTCAGAGATACTGTTCCACTACTCGAAAAAAAAAGACACCACAGAATTTGAAATATCTGCTTCATGATTTGGCATAGCTTACTTAATATTGACTCTATTGGCAGACTGACAACCACATTAAAATGATAAACGTGATGACTTTGCTTTACAATCGTCAACTTCCTTTTTATGTCGTTAATGAACACTATCACTCGCTATGGTGTGTATGTCTCCCAATCCCTTTTGACTTTGCTGCGACTAAACGGATCACAGTGGGTGTCACCGGTCGCGCAGAAGATGCTTACTCCTCCATGCGATATGGCACCTGACCCTGCCTTTGCTCTTTGTTGGAGGTCCGTGTTGCCTACATCGACTTTGTTTTTGGGATTGTGATTACGCTTTAACATATTGTTAACTTCGCCAATTTATTTGTATATCATCTTTTTATGCATTCTTGGCAAAAAATTATTTAATATTTGTGCTTTAAATTGGGACTTACGATATTACTGAAAACTTTAAATGCATCCGAGATCCCTCATTAAGAACTTTCAAGATTTGGAATTTGATATCGTGCATGTCACTGTGCGGTGGGGGTGGGGGTGGGGGTGGGCGGGGGGTGCTGGTGCGCGTGCGTGTGTGTGTGTGTGGACAATTTGCATGTATTTATGATTGTGAAAGTTAGAATTATAGAAATATATATAATCATCACACAACAGTCCAACATTAAGTACACCTTTCCGCTACAACGAGAAGAAACTGAATTAGGAAACTAGGGCACTGCTTTAGTGCTTTTACCTATGGGGTGCAACGACAATATTGGAAGCATAGGAAATTCTTTTTCATCCCACAGTTGTAACAATATAAATGTGATGGAATTATTTACCAATACAACCTCGACGTAAACGTTGTCATGTGCAGTCGTTCGTAGAAACAAACCCATAATGCACGATGTTTTCCTTGACTCCCTTTCACTTTACGTAAATATTTAATAAACATTTCCACATCATATTCGCACACAACGTTACTTTTCCCTTGTTCCTTGATTATATGATTGGGGATGTTGCCTATCACCAGTGCTTCTGTATTAGTGATGAGAGTGAACACAGAAACCTCGCCGATTTCTACATCTTAAATTCGACATCAAGGAATTGATGCTGTCAACATCAACAACATTCTCAACAATTAAAGAAGTTTAGTCCTGCATTCCACCTTATTTTAAGGTTAAATCCCAACCTTGTATTTCATATAGCCTATACTTCCACTATACTTCCACTATTGTATCCAATTTACATAATTACAAACAGACGTTTGCGTGTGCCTAGATGTTGAAACAATTACAACGCAATCCTTCTAAATGTACATGTTCCTCATTCACCATTTAATTATAGTCCCGATGATCATACTATTATTGGGGATACAAATATAGTTTAAAATAAGAATCTTAAGTCCCTTATTTTAAAAGGTCCTAAATTGACGAGAACTTCGCTCATTTAAATGGCGAACATAATTTCATGACTATCCTAAATTCTGTAGAAGAATACTCCAGGCGTTGGACAAAATCTGAGGGAGGGGAGCTTGCGACTTCGTCTGAATGGATCAAAACTAATTGGAAACTATGAAAATCCGTATTAACCATTCAGCGGGGAAAATACGTAGTATTTTATCCATCTATCTTTATGAAGCCAGAATTGATAAATAGTTACATAGACAACATGAAAAAATGTGAAAGTATATGCTTGATTTTCAATGTTAATATTACTACGACTCTCCATTCAAATCAGTTCAATTCTGAATCTGTTCATCACTTACCTGTCTCTTGCTGAAAGCGCTTCTACTTGACTATAAATTTACATTTTATCATCATGTTATTATATTGAAATGCAGTCGATAGCATAGAAACCAAACATCGAGTTTTATCTGTCTAAATATTTTGGATATGCCATGCAGCATTCCAAAACATGGGAATTTGAGATATTAAGTTTGGTGCACCGTATGTGGCAAATTTCGAAACGTAGTTTCTCATCAGCGATGCTTAAAGCCTAGAAGTTCAAAAAACCGAGGGCAATAAATGAATTGTATAGAAAAGTTCTTCAAAAGTCAAAATGTCAGGCCAATATACAGGCAGCATAGAAAAGCTTTGGATGAAGTATTTATTCCTACGTTTGGAAATTTCCAATGTTTTCGAACGTTATATAGCATTACATTTCGTATCAATCGAAACCTCAAGTAAGATACCAACTAACAAGGCTTATGATATCCGTGGGGACGGATAGACCATTCATCAGCAGTGATATCCAGTCAGGAGAATGAATGGATACAAGTGAAAAAATATTAAACAGCCTAAAAAGTCTAAAACTAAAACTGCATTTCTCAGATGATAGTAACCGTCTTTAAATATTTAGATTGATTGATTATTTATTGTTTTACGTCCCATCGAGAATATTTCACTCATATGGAGACGTCACCAATGCCGGTGAAGGGCTGCAAAATTTAGTACTATGCTCGGCACTCAGGGCCTTTGAGCAGAAAGGGACCTTTATCGTGCCACACCTGCTGTGACGCGGGGCCTCGGTTTTTGCGGTCTCATCCGAATAACCGATCCATTCAGTGGCCTTTTACGACACGCAAGGGGATGCTGAGGACCTTTTCTAACCCGGATCCCTTAGAGATGATACAGATAAGTTATGCAATTCTCACCTTTATCTACATATAATGTCTGCATTGTGGATGCTGAAATAAAAAAGGCGTTGTTAATTGCATGAATGTGTTTTTGCGCAGGTGTAATAGAGATAATCTGTTTAGGCTTCAGTTGCGCAATACATAAAATCTAACTGATAGGATATATTTGATGTTTTTACACTTCCTTTAGATATGCAATTGAACAAATCACTCAGAATGTTTTGCAAAAGAAAATCATAATTCTGTTTACTCTGTTTTTAGTCAACTCTCATGCTAGACTAGTGTCATATTCAGAAAATCAGACACCCGTAAGCATCGGGGAGTCAGAGTTGTAAAGCACATTTTTCTTAAGGAAGAATGTGCCCTGAATCCATTTGAACCATTTTACAAGCTCTATCTTGCCCCTGTTGCCCTTGACAACCGCCAAAACATAGTCAACGGCTGGATAGATATAAGACAAAATTGTGTTTATAGGTATTTATGAGACATAAATAATTCAATATATTTGATATATAAATTGGCGAAATAAACAATGTGTTCCAAAATATATACAAAATCCGATCTGTAATGCAACAGTGGACCATGGACAAAAGCGAAAGGCTTGATCAGCAGTGCCATGGAGAGGCAGTACGCCATCCTCTACTGACCGGCTCGACGCCGCCGGATGAGCCTTTAGTCGAAACAAAAGGTAACGTGACATTACTGTTGTCAAATTAGTAACGAGAAAAGACCCATCTAACAAAGGGTTTGAAGAAAATACAGTCAACATATCGACTGTAGTGATAAATTATGTAATCGGCAATCAAAGTCCATTATACAGCGACACGTAGAATTTGTGCGAAATGACACAAACCCACGTAAAAGTTTTTGAAAGTTGTATTTTATCTATGTTATTAATCATTACCGTTTTACCCTCCCGGATTTTTAGACTCCTTCGTCTTGACCCCCAGAAGTGACTGTTGCAACACATGATCCCTCTAGGTCCATTTTAGAGTTCTTGGTAAGTGGGACTGCCTTTGGACATGTGTCTGGCGCACTACGTGGCCGTTTTGGACGTGGTGTCATGCCAGATTTCGACATGGAGGATGACTCAGGGGAAGATGGACCATTCCGAACTCAAATCAAGCAAGCCATTGCGGTCTGTTTGCGTCTTTGGTACCTTGCCCTACTCCCCCCCCCCTCCCCCCTCTGACGTGCAGGATTCGCGGTGATATGCCTGACGAGTGTGGAGATGAGGTTGCATACATTAAAGGACTCTGACTTCAGCTTACTGCTGGACTGGTTTGATCGGGAAGTCGACTCAGACGAAGGGGACTTGTTCCTGTCAACCAAGCGGTGAATTTTTTTTTTGATTACTAGGGAACTCTTCACCTTAGATGATACCAAAGTCCTATGTAAGATGGGAGAGGGGAGGCTGGTTCTCAGGCGAAGTTGTTGGTGGTTCCGGCTAGTCTCCGAACAGAGGTCCTGCGCCTATGTCATGACGTTCTAGCCTATTGGCATTAGAGGAAAGACCGTATCAAGCCCCGGTTAGATATTGCTTTTCTGGTATGGCATGCTGCGAGGGGCAAATAGTGTGTCAGATCCTGTGGGCGTTGCGGTCGTAATAAACTCCACTTGTGAGCGCCATGTCCGGGCTGAGATGCTGGGAACCGTTTCGCTAATCGTAGATCATAAACGTAGACGTAAACATGCACGCAGCACCTACGACCGCTTCACAAGTACTATAGAATACGACTTGCAATTTACGACCAATATCGATCGTAACTCTATGAGTGGTCCAGTCTTTCGTTAGCGCTCCTACGTGCACGTAAACAAGCAAGATGGATGCTATATCGGCCCTGCCTGACATCCTCTTGTTGTATTATGCCTGATATCCTTTTGTTGTATTATTTACCTGACTGAGTCTGTTGACACGATGGTAAGTAGTAAACAATGACTTTTCTGTCTGCATTTGCACACAAATATTATGCAATCCGAGCCCGATTACGAAATTTTATTTAAAGAGTCCTTCTATCATATGCATACGAATTACCATTTATTCACTCATTCCTTAAATCAGGGATACATAGTCTATGTATTTGATACGGCTACAGTGAAGGGCCGGAGTAGGAAGTTATATCTCTCCTGGAAAGGTCCTTGTATCATCCTGAAGAAACTCAATCCCTACCTTTATCAGGCTAAGACTAAGTCATCTGTTATGGTGGTTAACCATGGCAGTTTGAAGGGATGTCGATACTGGGATCTTCCCTTATGGTTGCCTCGCTATCATGATATGTTTTGGACATCTGGCGGGACCCATAACTACAAAGGAAGTGAGTGGTAGGTGTACGCTCCGTCCGGTCATACGGCATGAATGCCACGCAAGTGTTGAGAGGGCCGATGCGAAGGAGTCCGGAGACCCATGGAGAGACCCAGGAGACCAGGGCAACAACACCGCCCAGATACTCTTTACTACCCCAACAGACAGAGCCAGCCCCGTGCAGGACCCCTTCACCACTAGCCTCGGTTTCGAAAGCTTGTTTACCGGATGGGACACGGGGAGGATCTACTCTCACGATGGCCCTGGTGGACGTGGATAGCGAGATCTGCACTCCGGGGGCAGAGTGTCGACCCACAGGACTTCCTCCGTGACATATGGTTGAGTGGGTTGGAGCAATTGAATACATAGAGCAGCCACGGTCCCTCCGGCGCATTTGGTTGTATTTGGCTGTGGAATTGTAGGGTTATTGTACCGCCCTGAATACCACTACTTTTTCAAGAAACGACCCGGACCCGGACTGTCCCCCGACCTTATCTAGTAGGGCATTTGTGCCCTGCTATTTTCTCTGGCGGGTTTCGGCCACGCCCATATTTTTTTTTAACCAGGCGGAGTGCCTTTCTAACTAAAATAGAATATATCCCCGCGTTTAAGACGATGCAGGCTGTTGACCCCATCATTGTTGGAGAAAATGGAGAGAATATAGTAGTTGGGGCTAGTTGTTTTAGGGACGACTCGTCCAGCCACCGTTGTGACGTATTCCGTGCGCGAATTTTGCGCACTGCCTAAGACATTTGACATACTGGATACAGCTCTTAATGTGACAAGATGTGTTCCTGTACCGAAAGATTCCACGTGCGTTAGTTTATTTTAGACCATTTGGTGCGCCTTCCAAGGAAATCCCCTAGATCCATTTATGTATTGTACAAAAAGGCGAAGTTAACATTGTGTCAAACGTAATCATAATCCAAAAAACATATACAAAATATCACTATTCTAATAAAGAAGATATTGACGCCCAAGGAACATCTTGAAATAACATTGTGCACAGTGTGGTCTAGCATGACAGGTTTGCGTAGACGCCATTTTGAATAATTAATGATATCTCATAAACGACGCAAATCTGCTCAAGTCATAATGGAAAAATGAATTCAGTACACCTTAATCCTTAAGAAAAACCTGTTTAACATTTCTGACTCAGATTTGCTTATTACTCTTTAATTAAGCCGCTCTCTTTCAGAATAGTGCCAGTCTATACGCAATGATAGTTGATTTGCCTGCAAATGTAACTGTAGGCCATAACCGGAATTAAATATTGTTAGCTTCGATATATTCAGAGATTATGGATACTATACATATATTAATATTTCTCACCTTTATTTACATATACTGTCCGCAATGTCGATGCTGAAATAAAAATACAGTTGACAGCTTTTATCAATAAAAAGTGAAGATAACAAACAGCGATCAATAAGGAATACAAATTGAGAGCTGGGTAAAAATGGACACCTTCATATATCAGAGGTAATATCGGATACCTAGGAGGAGTAAGCATCCCCTTTGTCGTGTCACATCCGCCACAGACCCCTTACATGTATAAACACACGTTAAAGTGTTTGTACTCGGGCATAATAGAGATATCTGTTAAAACTTTTATTACTTCAGATAGGAAGCAACTAATTACTACGATTCCTTTAGATAGGAATTTGAACCTGTAACTCAGATTAACTTTTTAGATAGAAAAGTGGGTGTGTTTGTATACCATTTGTATAGATGTTGTGCCTATTGGTAAAAAAATATATCAATTTTCCTGCAAAATGACAACGAATTTTGCACGTAAATGAAAAGGCAAAGATAACGAACAGTG
>CAJDSM010063530.1:77-10703 GCA_903981925.1 Ostrea lurida | reverse complement strand
TCAAGGGACATCCTGGTCAGTATGTATTCTATTGATTGCAGTCAAAACAAAATTGTCCGTTGTCAGGGACACACCGTGAAACAAGAAATCGCTATAGATGAAGATGGAGAACCGATTTTCCAAAGAGGAGAATACCCTCTGTTCGTTGTGGAGAACAACAACGGAGACGTATGTGTCTCTGATCTTAATGCTCACACCGTGGTCGTGGTGGACAAGTCAGGAAGAGTCCGATTCGGATACGACGGTACACCAGCCAGGAGGAAGAACTCGTTTGATCCTAGACATATAGTGACAGACTCCATGAGTCAGATCATTGTAGTAGATATTAACAATGCCTGTCTACACATCCTGGATCAGAACGGACAGTTCCTGAGATGTGTGGACAATTGTGGACTAGATAATCCTCATGGTCTGAGTGTGGACAGTGAGGGAAGGTTGTGGGTAGGGTTATATGATTCAGGGGAAGTGAAAGTGATTCAGTACATGAAGTAGCCATACATTGTTTACAACATATTATGTACAGACATCAGATGATGATATAGTTCAGACAGTGCATCAGGTCATTTGTATATGAAAGGGCAAAAATGACGAACAGTGATCAATCTCGTACATGTAAGTCCCCAATAGAATACAAAACAAGGGTTGGGCAAGCACGGACCCCTGAATATGCGATAGGTAGGATCAGGTGCCTATGATAAGTAAGCATCTCCTGTTGACTGGCCATATCCACCGTGAGCCCATTGCCTTGATCAGGTAAACGGTGGAATCTGCAGTCAAAATCAATGCATGAAAAATGGTTTTACAGTTGATACATCAGGTAGCATTTGACCCTATTGCAAATTGGATGGGCGAACCAGATCGTTATAGCGACCTTATAATTTGCAAAATGCTGCCTTTAAATGTGACTATTGAAATGAGTACAGCCACTCATGATCATGTGTTGTAGTGACCAAGGACAGTAAGCAAATAATTAGTATGTAAAAGAGATGTAATTCGATTATCAAAGAAGGTAAGGAATCTTTGAGGGTGAACGCTAGTTTTTTATAAGTGAGAGGCAATATTTGAAGAATATCCAGTGGTTAACTGGAAGTCTTCATGAACTGTTTATCTCTTAATGTTATATAGGTAAGATTATAAGCGTGTCCAATATCGCGTATTTTAGATTTAAATTTATTTGATTCAGAGGGTTCAGTTAATAATTTTCAGTTAATATTTTATTTTCAGAATTTTATGTTAAGAACATTTATGTTGTAAATGTTTGTATTTAATATTAATATTCTTTGTTAAACCAATGTATATTATATTAACGTTTTATATATAATAAAGAGTGGTTAACTGTCTTCAGGAACTGTTTGCCTCTTGATTTTCTACAGGACGAAAAGAACAGGGCCACTCCCCGTAACCTGTGGGGCGTTTGCAGAATCCAGTAAAAACGGGATTCGACATTCCAGTAAAGGAAAATATAGCCTTTCCGCATCAAGTCTCCGATTACCTAGTCGTAATGACTTTTTGTATGTTTCAATTCCTACAATCAAAATCATTCGACAAAACTAGGTTAATGACATTCAAAACTGAATCATTAGTCTGATAATAATCAATTTGTCAGCACGACTGAGTCCACAGTTTCGGATTTTAAACAACACGTGAAAGACAATAATTAATGAGCTGGATCTCGGCCTAAACCAAAAGTGTTAGATATCGTAACACCTCTCCACATGCCAAGCCCAGGAGAGCTAGAATTAAAAAGACACTGGAGTGTATTCGAACCAAATTGTTCTTCCGATCCTGTCCATGAGTAATTCTCGGTTCCGAACGACGAGAACACAGCACGGGAAACGTGTTCGAGACTCGAGACCTCCACACCCATCAACGGCTAAGCGTCGTTGAATTGAGAAACCCGAACTGCAGCAAATAGCAGCCAGAAGAAACAAAACCGAAACATTTTAAAAAATTAATCGATCAAAAGCATTTTTTTTACTCGGAGAACTATCATTATTGCCCCCGTTGTAATTTCAAAAACCAGCTCATCGCCTCAACTGAGAAACTGAAACAATGACGTTTAATCAACGTTTGAAAACTAAATGTTATAAATATATAAATTTAAAAATTTTTGATCTAATTTACACATGATATTAAAATAAAATGAATGGATTATCTATGATTCCCAACATACATCTCCGATACATGTACTACATGTATATGAAGCCTTGAATCTAGCTGAAGTACAGTATGATTCCATATATATCATAATAATGCACTTGTAAAACCAAATATCTATGATACTCTCCGTACTTCGAGATGCTATAAATGTTGTTCTGAATACATACATCAGCGCATTTCTTGAAAAAACGAATATAAATGAAAAGGCCACTTATGATAAATAACAATTGTGCATAATTCAGCTTATTATGAGCAGTAATCACTGAGCATAAGGGTATACCAGTTAATACCTAGGCTCATTAATATTCGGGATAGACATACATATTGTGCTTTCAAGTGTTCTCAAGAGAAAGCGAGAATCAATAAATAAAAAGGGATGTGAATTATTCTAATAATATATCTTCCAGTTCTGCCTCCGCCTTGTTTCCCGGCGTTTCTCGAGCGTTCCGAGTATCGTATTTGAACGTGTTTCGTAACGCACGTGTTTTCTTCGCGTTGCCGTAAAAAGTAAACGATCATACTCGAGGAACTACTAGAAACAGGGGTTTCGTATTATACCATGTCCTTGTATAAAAATCATGAAAAAATAAACAATCAAGAAACACTCTATTTTTTTTCGTTACGTATACTACATAGACAAGGGAAATTGACAATGGAGAAACTGAATTCATCCAGTTTCGTTATAAAGCTGAGATGTTAGTTTTCATTAATTTCTATGTTCCATAAAATATAAAATTACAACAGACACATGGAAGATTCTGTGGTGTGTTCTTTTCCTCTAAAGCACAATCAAGGTAAAACTAATAAGACTGCAAAGATAGTTACTTCCCTGTATGGTTATCTACAGTTAAAGATAAGCAAAATCAAGTTCAAATACTCGTGTAAATTATATATTGTGGATCAAGCCCTCCCCACTGAAGCCTTTATAGACAGTAAGGTTTATTGATAGGAGAGTATCTGTTAAGGCTTTCAGAAATTCGCTTGTGATTGTTATTTAGAGTGCCTGAAGAGCATTGGAGAGAAATATTTAATCATCAATGTGACCGTCGAAGCAGGAAATGCCTTACTCTCTCTAGGCTACCCTATCCGACTCTGACGTATTAATGGCAAAGATAAGAACGAGTGATCAATTCTCGTAAGTCTTAAATAGAAATACAAAAACAAGAGTTGGCAAAGCACAGACCCACTGAATACCACTACCAGAGTGATCAGGCCTAGAGGAGGTAACATCCCCTGCTGACCGGACACACCCGCCGTGAGCCCAAATACGTCCTTGATCAGTAAACGTGACAATCTGTAGTTGAATAATGAAATAATAACGCCATTGATAATAGTTTAAAATATTCTGAAAACTCGTTGTTCGAACTTTTACTACAATGTATAGAGTAAATTCAATTTTCTGAAACACTAAAACATTCCCCTATGTCCATAACGCACCTTGGAACCGATAATAATAAAAAATATAACTCGTTAATCCGTTTATTGAAAAGATTACAATAGATCAATAAAATCGGCCATTCGTTTGGCATATTTCAACAATACAACAGAACAATTCACTATCCAAGTATACTAGCCTGAACAAACAGGGGATTATGCCAAATAAGGATCTTTATATTAGCCCACAATGCGAAACGTATATTATAAATACAGTAAATCGGTGGATACACATGAACGCCCACGGAGAAGAAGAAAAATTCAGCACGTACAATTAATTCTTAAATGGGGTTGTGTGGGGAGGGGGGGGGGGGGGGTTTCCGTAGTTCGTTTACTAAATTCTTGACAAGCCAAAAAAAAACAAAAAACACAACAAAATTAATTTTGCAAATCTCCCTACACATTCTAGCGTTACAGTATCGAATAGACAAAGGGAGCACAGACAGTCACTCAATATTTACCGAAATAACTAACTTTACATCTGAAAAAAAAAACATGTCTCTGAGTCATGAAGTACCACAAAATGGAGATACCACCCCCCCCGCCCCACAAAAAAAATAGTCCGTTTCGAATAAGCATGAATAATTCTACCATAGTAATTGTTGAAAAATTTACACCGTTTAACAGAATCCTTCGCATTAATTTCGTAATTAATTAATTATCCATGGAAGAGCAAACTATATGAGGGTGTGTTTAAAATGCAACCTTTTTATGCTTTATCCTTTTATTCAACAAGAGAGAGAGGAGAGAAGAGAGAGCGGAAGAGAGAAGAGAGAGAGAGAGAGCTAAGAGATGAGAGATGAGAGAGAGAGAGTCCTACAAAACTGGTTGTAACTGCAAGATTGAAATATTTGTACATGATGTAAGTATCAGTACTGATGTTGTTTCGTACTTAATAAAGGAATCCATAAATCGACTGCATAATTTTGTATTAATATTTTTTAAAACTCAAAACCTAGTGAATCCAGATACATTTCAAGAACACACACACACAACCCTTTCCCAACATTCGAAACACACACATAAAAGAGACGAGAGACGAGAGAGAGAGAAGAGTAGAAAGCGGAAGATAGAAGAGAATAGAGAGAGAGTATCTTAGAAACCAAAATGACCTTAGGTAAAGTCTTTCAGTGAAGAACGCCCATGCGTAATAAAACATCGCTTATTTTCCCTTCTCGCCCGATAAAGCAGCCTCATTTTTGGACTATATTTGTCAGTTCTTCACAAATTGTTTGGGTGGAATTTCAAAGTTAATTTACCCTCTTTCCACTAAGTGTCCCAGTTTACAGTTAATGACGAAAGCATTTCACAGGCTTCCTTCTCCGTAATATATCAATGTTGCCCTTTCTATCACCAATATTGTAATTGATTAAGCGGTGTTCTTATATGAGAATTGAATTATCGTAACTAAAAAAAAAAAAAAGGGGGGGGGGTGTCACCAAGAATGAAAATGAATAGGTATGTAGTCAGATTCCACTCAAAATAACGTATTTCCAAAAATAGTTAAAAATTAATAATAACAAATGTAATAGGAAAAAGAAAAAATCAACGAAAAAATTCAACCGCGTCTTTACTACAGAAAAACAAAATCGCTAGAGCCCTTATTGTTAAATAGATGAAAAATCCGTAAATTCATACCTCCACTGAGGATCTATCTCATACCCCTTCTCGACACCAATGTAGTGAGTGCAGAACTTATTTTATGTACTGCACTGTGCAGTTAATGGTGGACTAAGGTCCATTCGCTCTGAATGTTTTATGTCAAGAAATGGGTGCACCATCACCTCGTAGGGCAACGGGAAATTCTAAAACTCAAAGGTTCGGTGAAGTACGGGCATTCCGCCACCTATATTAGTAGAGCACCACACTAGGAACCTCTCCTATAAAAGTTCAACGTTAATGACATCAATTTGAAAAGTCAGAAGTGGGAACGCCCCTGCCCATTATGTCGCTAACGTCAAACAAATTGACTATTCAAAGACCCAAATCACAGAAAATCAATTATATTCCTATATAAGCGATGAAAAATGTAGAAATCGATGCAGTGAATAAACGCCCAAATAAACTGTATGATTGACTCGAGCTATTCAACAAACTAAAGCCGCGCCCACAAGTTTGTCAGAACACAATGATGACAAGTGCAGGGAAAAAGATCATTGATGTAAATGCGAACAAGAGCTTGCAAATGCTAATTTAGTCAGAAACAAAAATATTATTGTGAATTCGGATGATCTTTTCTAATTGGCTAGATTATTTGGGAAGATCATACACAGTTGAACCTTAATCATCATTTTCTTAACAACCATAGGGTGATCCCAATAAAACAACATTAAGGACAGAGAATTCAATCAATTAACATACATAAGGTTTCAAAGTGCAGAAAGAACAATCATACCCCAAGTACAATGACCAATTGTAGAAAAAAAACAGCAGTCCTTGCAAGAAATATTAGCTATCAAAACCAGTAAAACGTACATCAATGAACTACTATGCCAAGTTCAAGTTCATTTTCCATAACAATATATCTTACTGGCAGTAGAATTCTGTCAATAAATACATTACGCATGAAAAAAATGCGGCACCAAATTGTTAAGGAATGGGCGATGAAATTTTTGCTTGACTATGAAGAAAATAAAATCAAGAATCACAATAGTGAAGAAGCAGTAATTAACTCATACTGCAGATGAAATGTTTGCTAAGAGTTCAGTGCTGATGCCTGATTGACGTTGACTATCCTTCTCTTGGGAGGAACAACAGACTCAACTGCCACTTCAACTTCCAGATTTCACCCTCAATCCTGCGTTTGTCGGATCTCCAATGATTCACAGTACGTTAATTAGACCCGCGTGGCGGTGGCATTGAAAACGCGAGAACCCGTATCCTGAACGATTAGTGCCATCCACCCAGTGTATTGTAAGATATTTTTTTTATTTACAATTTTTAACCAAATCATCTCTTCGTTCTGGTCGCGATGTCTGTTTTTGTTGGTGTTTTTTATCAAACATTTTTTTTTTTTTATTTGATAAAATCGGAACAAAACAAAAATATCTTTTTCTCTTCATATTCCATCTCTCTCGTCACTCTTGTAACTATAGCAAATAACAAAAAAATGATTTTTCAACAATGTTGTAAATATTGCAAAACTCAATAAATTCATTTTATTTATTTATATATTTATTATTTTTTTACAACTTTGACGTCAATACCATACGCTTTGGAGGGGGAAGACAGAGAAAAGAAAGAAAAATAAATTAGTTAACCAGAGCCATCCAGAAATGTATATGAAATGCCTATATGTAAATAGCCTGTAATAATACATGCAATCTATGTGCATCATCAAAGTATTTTATATATTTGAATTGAATAATTACACTTACCATTTAAACTGTCAATTAGTCCGATCATCGTGATTCTGCAAGTAGCACTATAAGCACTTTTGTACATATAATCTTCTTTCATTAGTTAAATAAAATCAAAATCAAGTTCTTTAAATGGGGAGAATGAGTGTAGCTAACACGTTTGGTTTTAGAAGTCACAATACTAACTTGCCTGTGTATTTTAGACTCAAGCAAGCATAATTCTGATCTCCCTACAAAATGATCACTGCATATACCGAGTCAGTTCTGGGGTGCGTCCGAGTAGGCCTACCTTACATTCATTTGTTAACCAAGGACCCCCGCCAGAGACGACGTTCTCCTCCCGCGGCAGTCCTACAACTCAAATACCAAGTGCTGCTAGTACTAGAAGTTAAGGCACGTTTAGCCGCCAGCAGTCATGCATAAAATATTGCTCACTCCATATAACATATTGTAATTAAATTCCATAAACCCGATACGACAATCAATGAATAAAAAAATAACAAAAATATACTCTTTCATTATTCACTTGGTAGGGATACTGAAATTCCAATCCTCGGCAAAACCGCTGTCTCTAGGATCGCAAAACACTCGATCTAGACCGTTGATTCTTGTCCCGGAATTTCACTACCCAACGTAAAAAAATGAATGATCTATAGCTTACTTACGTATAACGATAATAAAAAAAAGTTTAATAACATATAAAGAATAAATATATACCTTTCAACTTGATTCGGAAAAACTATAACATCGATTTCACAAGAAAAAGACATTGGGACAATCCAATATTAAAAAAAATTTCATCGTAATTTCACCAAGCTTGTCTAAGATATAATGAAGTAAAAAAGGGGTAATGTCGATTTTTTAAATGATTGCCAAAATTGAATTTTACAACAGATGCATGACACTAATTTCGAACTTTTTTTAACGAACCGGGTGTCTGTAAATACATCAACACATAATAACATGACATTGTTTCTAGTTCAAGTCTCAGTACTTGGTATCATAAATAAAACTGAAATATACTTTAGGTTACAAATAGAACTTATTGGATAATAACAGTAAACTCATCAGATTTATGAACTTCTCGAAATTAATCATCCCTCCGCCACAAAAATAAGTCCCTACCAAACCCTTTCAAAATTTGAAATCCACAAATTATTCAACTATAGTTCAGTAATAGATGAGTATTGACATATCATATATTTTACACCAATTATTTATTAGTATGAACCAGTAAACTAGAATAAGCAATCCTGTTGCATGTGCTCAAGAGCTCAGGGCCTACTGCCGTGAAACTTAGTGTGTTTTAAATATAGTAATGAAGGCATATTGTATAATAATTTATCTCAACAATTTTATTACATGGATAAACAATTTGTTTCATACACATCTTAAGTGCATGGTAGCAACTCTCCTATAATAATATAATTTATACTATATTGTCCTGCATTATTAGACAACTCGTCATCTAAGGAAATTGTGTTCATTTAAGTGTGCGCCCGTGGGGGATTTAAAAATAGCCCGAGGCATTTCCCACTACACCGCCCCATACAGCATTTTTAGGGAAGTTATCCCTTCACATTCGATGATTAATTTTTAGACACCCCCCTCCCCTTACAGCGGTGTTTTCTTGTCACATATTAGAAAGCTCCCCCACCCCTTGCCCCCTCCACATTCAAAAACAGTCCTAGCTATGCATACGTACTAATAAGCTTACTCCAGAACAGGTATTTGCGTTAGATAGCAATTATTATATCCTCAACAAATCCTCACCGATATCTTGGTGAATTAAATCTTTTAAAATCTTTTATGACCGCCATTACCTTTTTACAACAATCGACTAGTCACGGATACAAAACCAAAGTACTTTCCAAGCCTGGTGAATATTTGGGTGGGACATGGTAAGAAATTGGGCGGTGATCGGACAAAGGTAATAAATAACACGAATCGAATTAGTAATAATAGAGCTCAAATAAAAAAAATAACCCCAATACTATAAAAAAACACACAGCAGAAAGTTATTCATAAAAGCTCAGCAATAAAAAATATATAATATAACACCCCTACTATCAAAATGTAGTAGGGGTTTATTTTTTTTTAATTGTAGCTCTATAGGAAATAACTTCAACCTGTGATCAATAATCGAAGTCTTATTAAAAAATCAATAGCTTAATATCAATTCGTGTAGGACATGTAGCATCAAACGATGATCATTAATCAAAATTTGCAGACACCTAGAATGGTCACGCGAGTACGCATGCAAATTCCTGTCGAAACACGTATATTAGATCTAATATACCAACACTCCATTTCCGTATAGTTAGACCTCTGTTAAAACAAGGTATTACAAGCGAATTACAAAAGAGCCGTGCGTAGAGTTATCAATTGGGCCTTACACCTCCCTCCCCGGGGGGGGGCAATACTAAATCACCTGATAGACGGCTGCCGCTGGAAAGTACCTTCACTAACAGAATTAACAGTAAAAGAAATCAACATAAATATAATTAAAGTAATGTTATCTAATATAATTAAGCTCTCTACTTATTCAGCCTTTGGCAGTTGCTTGGTCAATATGGAAATTGAACTTCACCACGATACAAAAAATCTATTATAATAAGTGTAACATATGCTCAACTATAAATAAGAATAAGGTGGGGGCCTCAATTCGGCACGCCCTCCCATAAAATTACGAAAGTCGCCCCCCCCCCTCCTCCCCGACGCCAATCATATTTACGTTTTCCAAAAATCGACCCAATCAAAATTTACTGTTCATGTATAGCTGTGCCCATCAATAAGTCATATTGTATATTATACCCGTGTATTATATTTCGGAAAGTTGCATAATATCATGATTACAAATTATCAGAGGAATAATCCAGCGAATATAAATTTAACATATCATCCAATTGAGTACACTGGCAAAATTAAATTGTCTACCAATCTATATAAACAGATTTATAAATATGCACCTCATTGATATATATGACTGTCAAAAAAAAACGACCCATCACCACGCACATCCTGTGTAACCAATATATAGAAGAACCCCCCCCCCCCCCCGGGGCTTAACATTGACAATATACTTTACAATTGTCAGCAAAGAATTACATTTGGTCTGAATTTAGGTCACAGAAGTACTCATAGAACAAGAAGTGACTACCTTTCCCAATGGGTGTGTTTAGAATTGTTAAAGCATTTCAGATCAATTAGTCATACAGGCATTAATATAATAAAAAATTAATCAGTCAGGTTGTATATAGGAGAAATAGTTGCATTTATATCTAAATGTATTCATATCATTTTCATATTGATAAATATATAACAATTACTCACTGTACACCTTCAGAGTGCTTTCCACAACTGTTATCACAGAATGTGTAGATTTTTTGCTTTATTCTTAATTTGAAAGGGGGGCGGGGGTGCAAGTCACAAAAAGCGAAGTTTAGACCATGTGCAAACGTAATCTTTTGCCTCTGTACTACACCTATCATGTGCTGGAAATGATTATATATATACTGAAAATCAATGATAGTATAGCTTCTTTCGGTAAAATGGAAATGAAACTATTCTTTCTGAGAAGATTATGCTGATTCAAATTCCAATGTGATATCTTGGAACAAACAGGGTTTTGGATAACTTATGGCAATCTTCAAATATTGTTAAAGATATACCC
>CAJDSM010063517.1:0-22665 GCA_903981925.1 Ostrea lurida | reverse complement strand
TTTAAACCCCCCACTTAGTTAGCAAGGGTTTAATAAGAAGTCATTACTAATTGAAAACTGTGGGAGAGGATGTACAAACCAGAAGTGATGTTGCAAAAGCTCGCAAGACTAGTAAAATAGTAAAAGGATAGGCAAAGTTAGAAAGGGGCAAAGTACTGCCAGCTATATAGTGGTTGATCTAGAAGCTTGTAAATTCATATATAAGAAAGCTCAGCTAAGAAAAGAAGAGTTTCAGCTTCATATGCAATAAAGAAATGAAAATAAAATCAGAAAACCCCTAATGGACCGCTAGACATTGCTGTAACAAAATATGTCCTTCAGGCGGGCGTATGGGCATGAAATGTCAGTGTGAACATAAAAGAAAAGTTTTTAAAAATATCACCACAAATAGAAAATGGGCCATTGTATCACATAAAATGTATTATGACACATGGTCGGGACTACTTTTACACCCACCTGTAGTAATGGGCTCTGTCAGGATGAACAGTCGATTTAGTACGAAAAAAATATGAAATGCTTTGCAGATGACATGAATATTCAAAATAAATGTACCATCATATTTATCATAGCTTGAAGAAAAAGTATCATTTCAGGTTTGCAAAAAATGTGAATTTTCCTGATATATGGTAGCCATCATATAGGTACATTTCTGTATATATACTCAGTAAAGCAGATTCTGCATAATTTCAGTGTGTACCTGTTTTGGGCTTTTTCAGCAGTAAAAGCTTTGACTTTGCAACTCCAATTGTTTTGGGTTTCACAGTTTTTCTTGGAACTGAAGAAAAAACAAATTAAAACATGACAAAATTTACTATACAAAAATTGTATTTCTTAATAAATGAAATTGGTTGTTCATATGGAAAATATCACACTTGTACATGTAGGACTTTTAATAATAGTAATGCTCCACAGATATTGTTGATAATTTTTTATGTCTACATTCTGTTAATAAATTGGTATGTTTAACAGGACATTCACGTTACCAGACTAACCTGTAGTCTTCTGCTGTTGAATACCAGCTTCCTCTGCTTTACGCTTTAAATGGACCTGCCCTCTGGTGGACTTTTCAAGGGTTCTTGTAGCAGTTAATGTTTTACTTGTATTTTCTCGGATATCAAGAGATGTGCTTACTTTCCTAACTTTCCCATTGTCTAATGTTGGCTGTTTCTGTCGTATAAATTCAACACTGCTATCAGTGATCAATTTGTGTGCAATTTTCTTGTCATTGGGTTTAGATGAGGAGTCTTCATTTGAACAAATCTTGCCATTTTTGATTGTTGATGTTATATCTTTCATCACAGATGATTCCAACAAATCTTCATTAGCATGCTCTTCAGAAGGAGTTGTTGATTTTGAGGACTGATCAGTCACACTATCATTCTGAGAACATGTAAGCTCTGTAGCAGACGTCCTACAGTCCTCCACTTCTATAGCAACATCTAGGTATTTCACCTTGGCAGACATTCCTAGTTCACATTCTGATCTTTCATAGATCATACCATCCATAAAGGTTTCCCCACTCTCAGGAACCACAGTGACTGGAATGTTCTCTTTATTCTCCATTTCTTCATCGTCAAGTGGCAAGAACAGCCTTTTTCTCTCTATGTGACTGGAATGAATTATTCTGGGTTTTTCAATGACGTGAGTGGATCGTCTGGACTGATCCAGATCCCCAGGGCTGTTTGGGAGGGGAGTGCAGGTGAAGCTTCCTTCTGAACACTCAGTCAAAGGAGAATCCAACTCTGTGTCATTCCTATGTCTTGGTGGTGAAAACAGGGAAGCAAGTGGCTTTCTCTCAGCCATGTCAGTACATGGCGTTAATACAAGTGGTTTTTCTTTGGTGACCGTTGATGATTTCACATGTGTTATGCCATTAAGAAGAGGACTTTCTGGTACATGAGAGGGAGTTCCTGTTATTGTTCTACTTTCATGAGAAAAGGTCTGTTTGAAACTTCTCATCTCCGTACGGGATTCTAGAGGACTCAGCCTCTGGAGATTTTGCTCTGGTGTTGGTAGCACAAGATTATGGTAGTGATGGGACAATGGAGTCTTTGGTTTACTTTCTGGCTTGTTTTCCTCCAACAGAATCCTCTCTGGTGTTAAGAGATCCCAGTCTATTGGGTTTCTTCCAGATAACATGTTTTTTTGAGTCCTGGATTCTTCCAGAATGTCTGGTGNCAACATGCCTTTCTGAGTCCTGGATTCTTCCAGAATGTCTGGTGTCAAACAAATACTGCTTGGTATGTTTATCATTGCTGTCCTCTCTGGAGTTGGCAAAACCAGGTTACTTTTCCCATAATACTTGGTAGAGTTTAGAGATTTTCTACTGTAATTTCTCTGAACTGACTTGGGGGTAAAACTTCCATTAGCTCTCCTTTTTTGGGCCTGTTTGTTATCGTCCATTTCTTGTTTCCTTTTCATCCTCTCTCCTTCATCTTTTCTTTTCATTGGTGATGGCTTGGTGATTGTTTTATGTGGTAAATGTTTCCTTCTGACTGTGTACGTGGTTCTACGAGGACTACTGCCTTCTGGAACGACACTAAACGGATTGTTGGCTTTGTCTGAAGTCAAAAATGTAATTCTTCTCACATCAGTTGATTCTGACATAGACATGCTTGATGACTGATTTTGACTCGTAACTTTTTCACTTCTGCTGTCAGATGTTTTCAGTTTTAGCTTCGACTTCACAAACTCCAGTTGGCAGAGCATTAGATCATGGGGTACCGATTCATTCAGTACATTGTCAGGACTGCAGGCATTGCTCTGATCTAAGTGTACTGAAATATTCTCTACAGTTTCATTCATATCTTTTAGGAATGTGTTTGGACTAACACACATCTTGGTTGCTGTTCCCATGGGTACAGATGAGGCAGTATTATTCGAGTTCTCCCCAGGACTATTTGCTTGCACATTGAAAGTGTCTGGACAGACAACATCAGTGTTGACTGGTTTACTTATAGTGTGTTGATGCTCATCAAACTCATTAACATTACTGATAGTGCTGTCACTCTCTGTTGTTTTATCTTCTTTGTTGTCACTCTCTGTTGTTTTCTTTTTTGTTGTCAACTCTCTGTGTGTTTTATTTTCTTTGTTGTCACTCTCTGTTGTTTATTTTCTTTGTTGTCACCCTCTGTTTGTTTTTATTTTTTGTTGTCACCCTCTGTTGTTTTATTTTCTTTGTTCTCATACTTTCGTTCTCTTTCCACGTTGATGTACCCTCCTGAGACTTTTCCAGTGTAGCTGTTCCATTCTCTACTTCTCCTTGGTCTGCAGTATTGTAAGTGTTTGATCTACGGTGATTTTTTGCTTTTGGCTTCGATTCACTATTGACAGGAAGTTTGTCTGAAGTTTTAAGTTTAACTTCCTCATCTTCTTTGCAGTTTTTCCCACCATTTTGTACTTTCTTTGATTTCTCAGGACTATAAGACTTGGCAATATTTGCTAAACTCTGTGTGTATACCACAGACAAAGGTCTTTTTACTTTTCGTCCCAAGAGACCATTTCCTTGCTACAATAAAAAAAATTCATCATCAGACATGGTTATAAATTGCCAGGGATAGACATTGACTTTTAATCTCACTTGTCCTTTGGGGAAGTCAAGCTTTCACTTGTCCAAATGAAAAACTTACTTGTCCAATATTTTTTAGATGTAGAAAATAAAAATATAAACCTGATATGGGGTTCAAAATTCCTCAAGTCCGACGTCCGGAACTAACTAATTTTAGATTCAGACTTGGCACTTAAATTCACCGAAAGTCCAGGGACTTGGCATTACATGTCAAAAGTATGAATAAATTGGTTTTTATTCAATTCCTCATAAAAATATTCACAGATGCTATCAATTCCAAAATTAGTATTACCGGTAAGAAAAGACAAAGTGCTGGTGCAGCGATAGCAAATAAAGGCCTAGACCTGAATTTCTGACACAAGGTACATGTATATGTACAAACCACAGGGGCCTACGAAAAATGCATATCAATGAAACCTTTAAATTTGGATTGACATACCGCCTGAAAGTCATGTTTTATTTTTGATTGACATTTATTATTCTCTTCATTGCCAGTTTTTCTGTAGTATTCTTTTGGAACTTTTTCCTCATGTGAAGCTGCCATAATTTACTGGATAGAATAAAGTAGAGTACGACATTCTAGATTTTTTATGTTTCCGTAAAGAAAACAAAAACTAACAATCAGACTTAATTTTCTTATAATTAAAATTCATCGACCAATTTTCAAAATTAAAACATTTTTTCCTGAAATAATCACTTGCCAGATTGGACAAGTGTGTATCAAGTTTCACTTGTCCGAACTGGATTTTCACTTGTCCCGGGCAATCATAAATGTCAATCCCTGCTAGAAATCAGAGTCTCTTTATACAATTTGAAAGATATGGTTTATATCAATATTTTCTAAAAGTAGGTCAAAGGTCAATGTAAAAGGATACAAGGTAAAAGATTTTGGTACCAATGGAAAGATCTACTTCTTATGGTGTAAAGGATAGGACCAAGATTAATTTTTTTTTTTTGTCACAGACAGACACGCACTTGGAGAGGCCAAAAAGTATCTGCAAACAAATCTTCGATTCCGGGGGTATAAAAATACATTGTATACATGTCTGACGGCCACTTAAATGCAAATAAACACTTTGCTGCCATTTTAGAAATGATTTCAATGCAATATTTTTAAAAATGCCCAAAATAAACAGAAATTTTATATGCATCCTACAGCCTTCTCTAAATTTTTCCTGATATCCATACAGGGAGCATGCCACAAGACCCCTCTAGCACCTTCAGTGCTTAAATATTTCTTCTAATTTTTAATAATTAAATTATGCACACGGTTTTCCTATCTGTTCTATTACAATTTTCAAGGTTCATATGATCCGTGTAAACCCAAATTTTACACTTCGTACCGTATAGACTGAACTTCGCACGTCACAGTTCTACACGTCACAAACAAAATTAATGATCGAAGCGTTATTGTGACGTCAGTTGAAGTAATTAAATTCCTACGACATGAACTTTGACATTTGTTTTGTTATTCTGAACTTCTATATAAAGTTTATGACTTCAAAATAGTCGTTGGAAATTTAATTATAAGAAATGACTGTTATCATTTTCAAGTTTACCAGAGAGGGGGAATATGTAACCAATGTAAATAGTGTGTATGTGACGTATGAATGAGAGACACTGACCAATCATACGACAGACATGTGACAGATAGCATTTTCCCGCTACACAATTTCTTTCCGAGCACTCTCAGTCTAGCCCTTCACCAGGCAAGACGTCATCTTCTTCAGGGCGTCCTGGTAAGAATATCTTATAAACAATTTCAAGTAAATTTAAATTGTATCATGTCTGTCCTGTCAATATTTGTTGTCTGTGTCGATGTACGTTTTGTATGCAGTGATTTTTCTACATTTTTTTACAAAGGGTCCTGTGGCTTTTCGATTGGGAAAAATATGTCGATATTTCAGTCAAATGGGAAAAATTAGTTTTTCGTAAATAAGTTTGATAAGGAATTCCATGGTTTGGTGGTTGATATGATGATTATCCAACGAGTTGTGTGTTTTCTAAATCCGAGCCTTGGCGAGGGGATGAAAACACACAACGAGTTGGAGTATCATCATAATCAAACACAACCCATGGGAGATTCTTTTTATAGCATATTTTATCCAGACTAAGCCTAATGAATAAGGATTATTCAAATTCTCTCTTTTGTTTACCTGAGCCGAATTACCTACGAACATTCAACATTACGGCACTACAAATGTTGTTGGGTATTTTAAAAAGAATAAGAGTATTACAGTCGAATGTTTAAGACTCGTAAGAGTTTAATTCGTAAACGAGAGAAAAATACATTTTAGGACATATTGCATAGAAATTGTGTAAAATTTAGTATCAGTGGTACGTATATGATGAAGCGATGTTTTTTTTCTCTCTCTCCGTTTCTTTGTCGCGAGTGGAAATGAATAGGAGTCGCATTGACAGAATTTTGTTTCCTCATTTCCTGTGCATGGAGGGTCGTGGAGATATTATGTGATGTGTTTGTGTTTCTTACATTGTTTTCGTATGGAATTTTATGTCTCAGAGCAGAGATGCTAGATGTGGAGTTGGTGCGTGCATCGATCGATGGAGTTGATCAGTTGAGTAATCTTAAATCAAAGGAATAAATACGTGACAACCGGATATTTTTGTTTGTGTCGTATGTGGTTACTGTTTTCTAACCTCGGACGATTTACGAGTAACCTGTTCGTTTCAGACGGAACGGGGGTAGAAAAGGGGGGGGGTGGTGTTTACTTTTTGACTGCAGTGCATATTTGAAATGAGCGGCATTTTCGATCTTAACTAATTAATAACAATCATATAAATGTGTTTTTTTCAAATGTTGATGAATATCACACAGTTTTCACTCCATCAATTTTTATATCAGATTCGATTGATTGGGGAAGTTCTGTGTCCTGATATTCGTCATGCGGCGTAGGATACATACTATGTGATATGAAAAAAATATCAACAAGGCGATATCAATGGTAAGGGTAAATATGTGATAAAAAATGGATATAAACTTATATTGCTTATTTCACACATTTATTTTTCTTTACCCTTCTAAATTTAATTATTCTATCTTAATCATCATTCCCTACCTCGTTCATTCACACTGAATAATTTTTTTATTCAAATTAAATACTTTCTCCTTTCCTAATTTAATATCTGGATCCTGAATTGGGAAAATTAGCAATTTTTGGGAGGGGGAAGGGGCGAAATTGGACCAAAAGGGCCCTTGAAAAAATCATGATGCAAGTATACTTTTTACAGGTTTTTATATTATACTATGCTATGATAGATAATAATGCAGGTTAGAAACTTAACTAAAATTCCCCAGGAGCCACAACGTGGGCTCTGATATGTCATTTCTGGGAGCCCACAATAAAACATGCACCACATTGATGAACATTTAATACAAGTAATAGATATCTAAATTATGAGAGCATGTATACATGTGAATCGAATGGCATTAAGGGCAAAAGTCCCACAATCTACATTTGTATGCATGTTATTTCTTTATTTCTGTTTGAAGAATGAAATATTTAGAGTGGTTGAATAAAGGTTTCCATGCGTCTGGTCAATTACTGAACCCAATATATTTATTCAAGAAATCACTGCATGTGGGCAGTGAGACAGCAAAATGTATAGAGACCACACAAAATTTTACTAGCAAATGGGAGGGGCAAGTGCGGAGTTTAAACCTGTTAATGTAACATTTTGAGTGTACTATGCAAAATAGTAGTCGGGTTTTGACGCATGGTCCACGAGCCGAAGGCTTTCTTTGTCTCTCATAAATGCGCGCAGTTTAAGTTTTAATACTGAAATTCATCGCGTGTTTTAGTTTTCTTGGGACATTAAGATGTTGGGTCCCTAAATAAAGCTGGTTCGTCAGTACCGAAACGATTAGGCCTAGGCCCATATTTGTTTCGTGATTCAGACGAATGACGATCAATTGAGTCAAAACGTTTCCCAATGACGCTTGGTTGCTTACTAATCAATATTGAGATTTACGGCAATTAGACCTATCTATAGATTATGATAGTTTGCAAATAGGCAACATCAGTTCAATCTCTGGTAGACTTGCAATTATCCAGTCATAATTTCTTAAATGATTTCATCTGCTATGTTAGGATCTAGAATTAATTTCTTGAGGTTGGAAACTTTGATTATTTACAAACTCTAGGCTGCATAATTAGTCTCCCCCCGTCCCTTTTTTTTTTTTAAACGTAAAACGTCAGCAATAAAAAAAAATCATAGAGGGCTGACATTATTGCAGCTATTGATTTACAACTCAAACTACCAAGTAAAACAGGTTATAAGTATAGTGTTATAGACTTTGTATGGGACAAATATGACGACTGAGGTTTTTTTTTTTTTGGCGCGTACCGGACCGGCTTGTGAGCTTGTGAGGTCGTTTCGCGACGAAAAGAGGTAATCATAGTTTTTGGTAGCAGGCACATCGCCCAATTGCAAATCGACCACGCCAATCGCCCCAATTTTTCAAATGCCCAATTAATTGAAGCAAAGTCGCCCCACTGGTCCCAAATGCCCCCTATATTCCGCAAATCGCCCACCTCTTTGATAAGTGTAAACCACCCCACACTTTTTTTTTTTTACGCGCTTTTACTCATCCCCTCCCCCGGTCTACGCATGGTCATTTAGGGTATTTCGGGTTCACCTCGACTTTCGGGAGTCGTTGGGTTTAGAAAAAGAAAAGTTGTTGCAGTCACTATCGCCGAGTTATTTTTCATCATTAAAATCTCCTGAATTTTAACCTAAACCTGATTTACAATATCTCTTTGCTCTTCTCCATAATCGTGCGATCGCGACGTGTAAAGTGCGTTTGATAATTAATACTTCCGGTGTATTTTCACCCTCGGGTTATCGCACAAAGAGCTTCAATTGCAGACAAATCAAAACGAGTAAATTAGATAACATTTATTAATTTGATATTAAAAAACTTAACAGGCGGAGCGAAGTAGGAGACGACTTTGTGGAAAAAAAAAAAAGGCCCCCGAACCTAGAGGTGTACTTGCACCCATAATGATACGTAGCAACCAAGGTCGACCGGCATGATGTGAAATTTCCACGGTTACGCTGTACAAAATTTAAAGAAATCAGCTAATTGTTTTTTATATTTTATCATTCTATCCTCTAATGATATGTGAATAAGGTGTCAATAAGTTAAATGATCAGGTTACTTATTGGTATTTATTTTGCTTTGTTACTTTTGTTGCTTATTGTTTTTAGTAGATCGACCAACACGGCAACACCCCCTTTTTTTTTACGGCGATACCCCCCCCTTCCTTTTTTTTTAAAAAAATTTAATTTTATAATGGAAAATTTTATTGACACAATAATTGGGTCGCGTTTGTTTGAACTATGACTGACGGTATCCGTTTGATATGGTTTCTCCATGGGTGATAAAAAACTACTAAGTTGGGAGCGATGGGTCCACGCGTAAAAATGTCCGGGGGCGAGTTGGTAATAAAGTATATAGCTACGTTAGGGGCGAGTTTGGTCACCGCGAGAAAGGTGGGGGCGATTTGGTGAATATAGGTGGGGGGGCGATTTTGATGACAGTGGGGCGATTTGGATTAAGTATTAGGGGGCGATTTGAAAATCGGGGGCGATTTTGGCGTGGTGCGATTTGGCAAATTGGGGGATGTGTCTGGCAATTCGATGAGTTTTCCATACAAGATCTATACCTTTTATTATATATACTTTCAATTTCAATTAGAGAAGTAACAAAATTTATTTTCTAACACTTTTTTCAATAGTTTTAACAGACTAAGAGCTGAAAAACGAAAGATTTGAAATTGAAAGATGTGGTTGAACTTTTAAGACTAACTGTCAAGAACGTGCTCTATTGTGACGTCCAATCAAGTTTCAAATTTGTTCAATAGAGTCAGCTTGCGGGAGAAAAGTTTCGGGATATTTGTGTTGATAGTGCCGCAACTTCTAAATGAATTTTTTCAAATATACTCCAGCACAGTCCTGCAATAACTACTCAAGTGTCAATTGTTAATATTATCAAAATATTACCGGTTTCTATTTTGCTTTTGTGGGTTTTTTGAATGCTTACTAAAACAGAATGCTTGAAGTCTGTATGCAGTTGTCAACACGAGAAGTTGTATCATTTCACGAACATGCTCTTTCACTCTTCTGACTCATGAATTATTAGAATGGATATACATCTCTCCTTCAACGAACTCGTGTTTGAATGGACAAAAAATTCTTTTTGTATGGATAGACGTTCTACCTTTTTTTGTGAAAATCGTTGGGGATTTTTATTATTCAATGTCGGTTTTTTTTGTATCGATTTGGCACGTTCAAACCCAATTCTCGAGGGTTTTGAAATGGGGAGAAGATAAGAGTTTGCCATTTCCACGTCACTATGTCTATTTTCGTGAATGTTTTTTCGTTATTTTCCACCATTGCAGTGGCTATAACTTTATCTCGAAGATTTTTCAAACAGACCGTCCGACTTGATCGGTTATTGTCTTGAATTGTTTGCTTTGGGTAGAGTCGGCCAGCAGATTACAATGGTGTGGTGTACAAAGTCACGCTGTCATTCATATTCAGTTTACTCCACCCGGACTCTGTTCATGCTTTACATGTGCTTCGAATCTTCCAACCTTCAAATACAGCCAATCAGCAAAGAGATATGATGGCAGCAGAAAGACGGTAACAGACACTTCGCGCCAGAGACGATTCGTCCAGGACTAATTCGGCCCATTTTGCGTTGCGTTACTGATTAGCTACGGAGTTAGCGATGTCAATTAAGTATTTAAATATTTGTTGTATATTATTTCTATCTGGTCCAATTTATTCAAAAGTGTATGGTGCTGGTTCAATCGCTAGTCGTCTATATTAGAGCTCCCTCTGACGTAGATAGAGATTTAGGGGGGACCTTGGTTTGAATCCCGGTCTCGTCTTGAATTTTTCTCCCTTCCTGTTAATTTGTGCTGTAACCAACTCTGGACTTGCAGGTAAAATCCTGTGAGGGAAAAAAGTTTCTAGGTTGTGTGTCTTGCAGGGCTGAAGACATAATTTCGTAGATGTGCTAGGGGTTGGTTCAAGGGGAATGTAGCAGTTAGTTCGGGATTCATGTCGCCATGGAATTGGTAGTACACCTGATCAGGAAGTATTTTGGAATTACTGAGTTAGAATGCTCGGTCTGGAATGCTTTTTTCCTTCCTGTTGACAACGTTTGGGTGTTGTTGACATCCTGTGGGTAAAAAAAGAATAGGGTGTTTGGTCTTCGAGGGCGATTAAGACATTTAGGAGGGGAAATGCTGTGGCACAGTCAGAGCTCTGGGTTAATTGTGGTGGCCAGCTGGATCAGTTGGATTACCCGTTGCATATCTAAATCCCTGTTGTTTTCTAGATTTGATAAATTTGGCTATCCAAAAATTCTACTCGATAATCTGACGGTCATACCTTTGAGGCAAACACACACACATATATATGATGCTGATTAACGCTGAATTCATACTGAAATGAATAGAAAATTAAGTTATACGAATAAATGAGATAACACAGAACCATAAAATGAACCCCACACTGTAAAATCCCGTAAAACCTAAGTTTTGAATAGCATGCATATGGCAGTCAATCTAAAATTGATATATGCAGTAACTTGCGTCTCACTTATCGATCAAATTATATACATCTATTAAGTCTAGATGAAAACATAGTTTGTGTATCCGGTGCCCGATCATGCTGGTGCAGGAAACGTACAAACCAACTAACTCTTCAATGTAAAATAATTCTAAGAAAATTCATCTGTTTTTATGATTGAATAGATTACAATATTACAACAAAACAGTTTAACGTCTCTGTATTAGACAAAAAAATAAGAATCCGGATTTTTTTAACCTGCTCGTTTACCGTACTGTCACCTTGTCAGACATGATTTTTCAGAGATGGCGACTAAGACAAAACTGGTCAGGAAGCATGACATAAGATGAATTTCATATTTTATACGTCATACAACAACCAAAATGAATGGAATGAAGGTCCGTTGTTAGAAAGTTCAAGCACCTGAAAGTTGACCGATATAGTCATAAAATTATCCATTACATATCATAATGAAATATTTATCCAATATTTATCTTTATCGAGTTGAATATCACTTTAATACCGAGATTCTCTTGACTCTTAACCCGCTTTTATATTGTGACATGTGCGGGGGAGAGCGAGCGGAACTCCATATTAAAAGTGGGAATTCAGCGACACCCAGCTGGTGTCGCTGCTTCTGCCTACCTTTATAGGGTTAATGGTCACATTTCGACAGTGGGTCAATTTCGACCACGTCAGAAAAATACTACAGTGATTAGCAAGTACGGAATCAAAATATGCCGGAATAATCACAATGCCGGGATTTTAATTCCGCTTCCTTGGTGTTGTGTTCATTAACATTCGATTGAGCAAGAGCAACAATTGAGTAGCTTGTGTTTTCGGTAGAAGATTCAAGCTGGTCTAGATTTCGACACTTTTG
This sequence comes from Ostrea lurida, assembly GCA_903981925.1. Taxonomy (NCBI): domain Eukaryota; kingdom Metazoa; phylum Mollusca; class Bivalvia; order Ostreida; family Ostreidae; genus Ostrea; species Ostrea lurida. Next base: position 10,615 of record CAJDSM010063517.1, on the reverse strand, counting down.
TTTAGTTGATTCTTCAACCCGAGTTTTCCGTCCTACAGAGTGGAAGCTTAAAATCACTCATAACAGTTCAAGTTGTGATTTTTCCTAATTTATGTCGTATTTATTGTCGCGGTAAGAATTAAACAATGTGGTTGGTCGAATTACCCATTGTGGTGAATTGACCTGTACCTTATACTAGTATGTTCTTGAAATAATGCGGGCTTCTTTTGATTATTTCCTTCAGAAAATAAAAAATAGAGTTCCGAAACACTATGATAGAATTTATTATCGGGGTTCATGTGGAGGTAGACTAAGGACTGGAAAACTCGGGTTTAGATAAAGTCAACTTACAAAGTGGTCGAATTGACTAGTTTCCCTACAGCTTTATTTCGGGGATCTATCTTCAGGACGCGAGGATAAGTCATCGGATGATTATTCTACAAGTAAATCATGATTTAATGCTATCGCCGTTTAAAGGGCCTGTACAACCGACAAATGAAGCCTCAGTTCTGAACTGGTAGCTTCCTCGCAATTCGAATCTTGCTTTTGCTGCAGGACGTCATACACAAAACACAAATTCCAGTTTAGCGGTGGATAGATCAGCCCCGCTTAGATCTACGTCATATTATACGCATTTGATGGTTCATTTGTTAGAATGTGCTGGCAAAGGTTTATTTTATTTGGTTTGAGGGACAGGTAACCTTAAAAGATCATTGTTTCTAAACACCGAAAAAAATAGTATTATGGCAGTTGTTATTTTAAGGCTTGCACTCAATAACATGGCTGTAATGTACAGGGTATTCCATATTCTATAATGCACGGCTGGGAGGAGCCGGGGTGAGAATTTTGGCTGCCACGTTAATTTACAGACTACATAATGATGTACAAAGGCAGTGCACGTTCGACATTAGCGATATGATCACATCTTCCATTGTAGTTAATCACCTCATACACCAAAAACTAGAACCAGTGATCTTATATTTTTTAAGTAATGATATATGGCTTGAAAGGAGAACATCTGTGGTTGAAACTGGAAATCACTCGAACCTTGATTTACTATAGTCAAGTAAATCAGTGCTTTAACACTGGCTATCCCGGCTTGAATATCCAAGGTCCATCTACGATGTCCCCTAAAATCTACATTCCGCCCTCCTTAATCTTGGTTTTCATTTGTCAACAGACGATACAAATAGGTTTCTTTGCTCTTAGCAGGACTTTCACTGCAATTCCAGGGGTGGTCAGCGGCACCAAATGTAGTATACAGTATAGGAGAGAAGAGTGAATCTGTGGTTGGACTAGGAATTGAACGCGTGCCTCCTGCATTACTAGTCAGATGCTTTACATGAGCTACCTGGGGCTGAAATAGCCTTGGTCAATTGAGTCGTAACTAATCATTTGAAAAACACATGAATAATTCCTGGAAAAAAAATTGACAGCAAATTTTGTGAGAAAAATGTAAATTTGACCACAGTCTTCATCTTGAGTTAGTGAGTTAAGAGTGCTTTGTAAATATATGACTAGGATTTTTTTTTCTGTGGAACTTGTCAAGGGATTCCATATATTCCTGGTTTTTATGTATTCAGCTCTAAATATACAGTGTTAAATATTTCTTCATTAGTGTAGCATTACTCGTTTGAATTCACTACACTTTTGAACACTACTCTGAGACCATAATATTTAAAAGTGTTCAGTGAAGTTTTTTTTTTTTATTATGATGGCATCTGAAAATTGTTGGTGAATTTGATTAGATGTTTATCCCACACTTAATGTTCAGTCAGGTATAGCCGGCAGTCCAGCTGTGTTTTTTCTTTGGAACATTTCTCCTGGAAGGAAAAAAGTTTTTGATGTTTTTATTGGACTGTCAGATTAACAGACAAAATCCTCTAACTTATGGACAGACAGATGCAAAAATCACGACTTGTCGTCCCTGTGCATCATTCATGATCCCTTCTAGTCTTGAAAAGTTAACCGAGAAGGTAAGGAAAATATTAAAGAAGATTTCAGCTTTATTTATTTTATGAAAGGTACATTAAACATCAACTGAAGTAACAATTCTAATGGTTGGATAAACGCTATTTTTTTAAAAATAAACTTAAATATGGTGATTTTATAAGTACAAATAAGATTGAACAGTACCAATAAATGTTTTATATTATAGTACTCGTGTTCAACCATGACAAGGAAGATGTGCATTTCTCAAGGTCGGGTTTCCTTTCATAGTGGCAGGAAAGCAGAAATATTCTGTATTGTTTGGGCAATATGAAAATTTGAAACGACTGTCAATTTTTAGCAATATTATCTAGAACTAACTTCAGAATTTTAGTTTAGGTAATTGCAATTAAAATCAGACATTCTTAGATCTGGCTCTTATATACTCGGAGTATAGGTGTCCGAATTTAAAAGTTGATTTAATTAGATTGGGTTGATTGGTAATTGCGTTGTTTGTTATACATCAAAAAAAATTAATCCCCAGATTGATAGACCCAAAAAGCTGTCAAGCTATAATTTCAATATCGTGACATTTAGTGGGTAGGTTAATGATCAGAATCGCAGACTACTGATGTAAAAATAACAACAAATGTTAACGATTTAGTACTCCGGGTATTAGGACTTCTATAAAGGAACTTAATTTTATTTGAGAAGATGAAGGGTGTCAGAGTTTGAGAAAAACAGTGAATTTGGCTAGCCAATAAGTACAGAAAATTACTTTGAGAGTCAGAATTCCAGCCATGGATGGCATGTGTTATATTTTTAAAAACAATTTTTTTGCATCTCAAGTTATTCTTACTAGAGTCACTTTTCTACGTTTTGATATTTAACAAGAACTTAAATTCTTTCAAACGGACTTGTACATAGGCATTTTGTTCTTATCATGAATAAGAAAGGCTGTTCCTCAGATGTCTGAGTTTAATCTACAATAAAGTATTTTCAACCTTTTTTTTTTCCAGATTGAGGTACCATGTTGTGGGAATGTTTACTCATCTTTCTCAATGGCCTTCTTGGCTGTATATATTATGTTGGCTGTTATGGCAATACGAACTGGCGTGATTTTTTTGCTGGTTTTATTTAGGTAAATAGAACGCAATTTCTTGTGTGGACTTCATTAATTTGTGGGGTGGATTTTTTTTTTAACGGTAATATTTTAAGTTTTTGTTGAATATATTTATCATTGGATATGGTTTCTGACGCATTGCAACATCTAAGTGGAATGTGTAGTTAGTTAGAATCCAAGATTCTGTAGTTTTTTTAAAAGAAATCCAAAAATTAATGATTCACAGTCTGTTAATGTTATTGTATGCAAATTTGCAAATTGTCATACAAAATGCTAAAATATTGGATTGAATATATGAATCATAGATCTTATACCGTATGATGCTATACTTGAATCATTTACTTAAAATAATGATTTATTATTAATTATTGTATTAACTCATGCAGCAGATTTGTGGAGCGTACAGGAAGTACATGCTAATCCTTTTTTATTTTGTTAAAAATTGAAGAAAATTTCATTGCATGAATGGGTAAGTGTTTGTGTATTTGACACTTATAAATTAGTGAATGTTACGCTGTGGGTTATTTTCACTGTAAACACTTGTGAAGTCTCTTTTTTGTCAGAAATTTGGGCTGACAGCACTGCAAGTCCAATTATGGACAAGTACAATTATATCAATTCCTAAACAATTTTTAATACTGGTAAAATGAGAATATTTAGCGGCTAATTTATTTTAGGCGCCTTTAGCGCGACGGTCTGAGTGCGCAAATTAAGTTTGTAACGCTAAAAAGGTTTTTCATGTGAATTACATTTTGACCACGATAGTATGATTGCATGAAAGGCTTTTCATTGCTGATTGCGCTAAATATGTTTTGCGCCATATATTCTCATTTTGCAGTACTGGCTATACAGTGTAATCTCATTCAAGTTGATGCGATGTATTTTTTTACCTATTTGTACAATGCTATGTGGTGTTGAGTGTCAAATGACATAATATCATTCGTTTTATTATAAAACCATGTTCACTTGTTTTTATTTTGGCAGGAAGCGGTTGTGGGTACTTATTTTTGGAGGGCAGTCAACGTATTCATCAGAGAAATATGCCAACTTGAGATGTTTTCAGAGACCTGGATTCTAGTCACTCATTCTACATATGCAGGAACCTCAGCAATGAGTTCATAATCAATGTATCACTCTTACTGCGTTCTTGTTCTGCTTTATTGTTACATGTATTGCATTTTGGTGGTATTTTGAATACTGTTTGTTTATACTTGCTTCTGGATAGGATGACAGTATAGTAGTCATGTGTTATTTATGAACAGACATGAATGCCTATATATTGCTTCAAAGGGAAGTAAAAGATATGAACTACAAGAAAGGAGTCTGTGCAAGTATATTATTGTTTTGCTGTTATAGTATACTGTGCATACTCATATTTTGGGGGGGGTTGTTTTCTTTTTTTGTATGTTATTTATGAAATTATTATGGTAGCTTGGTACTTTTTGTATGTTTTTATGAATTATTAATGGTGCTTGGTACTTTTTTGTATGTTCTTCTGACATTATTATGGTGCTTGGTATTTTTAATGTTATTTATGACAATTATTATGGTTATTGGTTACTTAAATTAGCCTGGTTGTCATTATTGTTTTAAGCTTCTGCCTATTGTTTTTTTATAGAATAATAAATTAACCTCAAGAACAATGAGCATTTCCCACAGTCTTAAGAAAATTATGTATGATTCACTATATGGGTACATACCGGTATTGCAATGTTATATATTTTTTTAATGTTCAAACTATGTAAATTTTGTTTGCTTCCTGAAATGTCCAATGGAAAATACTAAAGTGGATGTGTATTTATAAAAAAAATTTTTATTATTATTGTATATCAGATTCAGTCCACATTAGTAATTCAATGGAATTTCAATCTATGTGTCTTAAAAGTTTACCTTTGCATGTTTTATTAATTTACATATTAGGGGGGGTGGGGGGGGATACATAGAAATATCATTTTCTATATCTGTTGTGTTAAACAATAAAATGCTTGCTTTGTTGGTTTATTGGGTGATGAAGAAATACATTGGCAGAAAACATTCATAAACTGCGTTTAGCTTAGTTTATGGAAATGTTTTCTGCAAAATCTAGTTTCCTTATCACCCAATAAACAAGCAAAGAAAGCATTTTATTGTTTATATTCATATTTTGTGCTTTTTGAACATTAAACTGAGAATTTAAGTACTGAAATATCATAATGTTGATAATATTGTTTACTTTAAACGAACTCAATTCAACTTTGACTTGGAATCGCTCTATATGTCATGACAGCGGACAGGTGAACTATCCAACTAGTTTGCTACAAAACATGCATTTATTGGATGATAAATCAATGTCAATTTCAAAGGAATACATGTATAAGGGGAAAGATTCGTTGAATGTAAATTATATGACATGTGTCCTTTCTGTGTATTTTTTACTGTATCATTGGAAATGCATTGCATGCCTCCGTTTTTAATTTTCCCTCGTTCACAGTTGTCGAGATAAAAACTTCGAATTTTTATTGTATGTCAATTCAATTACAATTGTATTTGATTATCTCTCTTTTAATTTGATTCTTCTCTTTTAATACTAAAATGTCTCAAGGTGAATTTAAAAACAGGGAGAAGCATTTCCAAGTGAAAAATGGTAATTAAAAGAAGGGGTTAACAATAACCTGTATATAGTTTGTATTGTATTTTGTACTGGGGCAGCTTTTTCTGCTTGAGATTGAACATTAGAAATATCCGGTATTGACTAATCAAGATGAAGGAGAAGGGTTACACGTATTTAGCTAGCTTATGCATCGTTGATGAACATTATATTGAAGATAATTTATTTTCCTGTTAAAAATGCTATTGGAGAGGATTTAACTTCATTGAGGTAAAGCTTTGATAATGTATGTCCAAAGTAGTTTGTTGTTTTATTCATTAATGTTTCTATGTACTGCTAATTATATTTATGATGCCATACATGCTGACTATTAAAGGTGCTGAATCAATGCAAGTTTCTTTACTGGTTGAAATCAATGAACGCCGGAGTAAAGGCTCGGCTTGCAGGATAGCAGTATTTATAGATCGATGTGTGAAATGGATTATCTTTAAAAACTATGTTTTATTGAATATGAAATACAGATACTAGTTGGTTAACATCAGTACACTGAGAATTGAATTTTTCTGTATGCACCACCCATCCCATTACGTCCACCTGGCTGTAGAGTCATGTGTGTTGACCGTTTTGTGAATCATCCATTTTTCGTGGGGGGATATGTTATGGATTTCGTGGGTCCTCTTACCCACAATTAATCCGACGAAACATGTTTTATCTCTTTTCATCTTGTTATTGTGTTACATCAGGGTGGCTTGGATAACTGACCTTTGGGTTTTGAGGAACTTTGGAGAATATTCTTACGGTTACTGCTCGGTATTCGAACTTTGGATATGTCGAACACGTCGGATATGTCGAACTGCGTTGGCGGTCCCGGCGCGGTATTTACTATATGAATGATTTAAAAAACTCGGATATCTCGAATGGTAATTCTCGAATACTCGATCCGGTTATCTTTCGAGTATCTTTTAGTCGCGAAGTACAAATTTTTACGTGTTTAATGTCGAACTTCAGACTTTTCCAAGTTCTGTGGCGAAATAAGCATGATTGTTGAGTAGCTCTTCTAATCGATGGAAGTTAATTGATATACGGTTGGGTGTACACCTGCTCGGCGGATGCATTAGCTTGACTTAGTAAACATATTCACTAGAACGCAAGCGTTGGTAAGTGTGTATTTAATAAATCCACGCAACAAACTCATGATCTCTTAAATAAAAACAGTACAATCTTCAAAGTAATAACCTGGTTCAAGTAATTTAACAATTAAAGATTGTTTCGTTTTAAGGGAGTAAGATATTTTAATCAGCCTCTTCACACCATGTCTCAGATGAACCAGATAAGGCAATCCAATGAAGGACCCGGGGGATGTTTGGATTATTTGTACCGGTAGTGTTACGAAATTGAAAGTTATAAACGATAGAAACTAAATTTCATAGCAGTAAATGATGTGAAGAAAGGTTAACGATAAAGCGCATCGCCGAGAAATACGTGGTCCACGCAACACGCTTTCACATGGCTGAAAATGTCAATAAAATTAACAATGAAATGAAATGAGTACGTTTTGGCTAAACAAAGCGATAGTGGATGGTAATTCAAACAAGTATATTGAAGTTAACTTCGGATATCTCGAACCCGGATATCGCGAACTTTTTTCTCGATCATAGAGTTGAGATAACGAGGTTTCGACTGTATTTCAATGTGAAACCTCTAGAGGTCCCCCAGAGCAGCTTGTTTGCCTTTATCTAGACCTATAATGTTTTTGAGAAAGAATTTAATATATAATTCTTGTTAAAACCTTGACCGCGTAGTTTTGGGTGTGATGATTTTTGTACAAACTTGAAACACATTTGTGTGTATACTTGCATTTTGATGGGATTTTATTGTCAGCTGATTCTTTAGAAATTAAAAACTGCTATTGTGACGTACATTCCTAAGGCATGGTAAGAACAAACAATAAAAAAAAACTTAGAGTTCAAAACCTGGAACCCAAAATGGGGTTTTTTAAAAGTTTTTAGCTCACTGAGCGGAAGTTTCAGTGAAACTAATTCTGATCGCCTTTTGTTCGTGTTGTCTGTTAATTTTCAATTTTCGGCTTTTCTCAAGAAGCCACTGGGCCAGAAGCTGAAATTTATGAAAGTTTTCTGATATAGTGGAATTCAAGTTTTGTTCACTCAATGACCCAGGGGTACGATGGGGCGCAATAAGGATCAAAGTTTTACTATGATTTATGTAGGGAAAATTTCCTCAAGCACATGGCAGAAAAAGCTGAATATATATGAAGCTTTTCTGATATAGTGGAGATTCAAGTTGTTTCAAATACAATGACCGCGGGGTACGTGGGCCAAGTCAGGGACAAGTTTTACATATGATTCATATAGGGGAAAATCTTTTAATCTTCTTCTCAAGACCATGGGCTAGAGAAAGCTGGAATTTAATCTGAAAGCTTTCTGATATAGTGGAAATAAGTTTGTTCAAAATTATAGACCCCGGGGGTACGATGGGGCCCCAATAAGGGATCAAAGTTTTACATATAGATATATTAAATGAGGAGCAAAATCAAAACTTTCTCAAAGACCTCTGGGCCAGGAACAGCTGAGAATTTATATGACTGCTCCTGATATAGTGGAAGATTCAAGTTTGTTCAAATCATGACACCCCAGGGGGTATGTGGGGGCCACAATAAGGATTACTGAAATATTGGGGAAATTGCTTTTAAATCTTCTTACATTGAACCAGACAGAGGTAGAATTTACCATGAAGCTTCGCTCCCCAAGTAAGAGTAGATTTAGTTTGTTTAGATAATCCTCTCCCCTTCCCGAGGGTTAGGTGGGGCACAAATAGGAGAGGATTAAGGTTGCTTATCTACTGCTCTCTTAGTGAAGCAAGTGCTCAGGTGAGCGATGTGGCCATGGTCATGTCTTGGTTTAGGACTCACAAAAGAATGTACACAGACATCCCCATGTAGTGTAAATACAAGAGTTTTTTTCACACCATAATCCCTATGGTGAGGATGGAACACAAGTATGACTTAGAAAAACAGTTATGGCAAAATTCATAAATCCACAGCAAATTTTTCAAATTGGTAACTATGCAAACATTCTCTCATACAGTCAGCAGAGGATGCTTACTCCTCCATGGCACCTGATCCTGCCTTTGCTTTTGTCGGAGGTCCGTGTTGCCCTACACTCAATTTTGTATATATGTTTTTTGGGGACTATGATTACATTTAACACATTTTTTACTTCACCATTTTACATAGCGCACAGTAGATACAACTTTGCTAAGAGCAGGACCAAGGTGGGACAGAAGGGCGATTTCTAATTTTGAAAGTACAAATGTTCAAGTGAGCAATAGTAAACCACTATATGCAAATATGACAAAAGATGACAATTATACACCCATTCAAGGTTTCCTGTTTCTATTTTCATTGCTCTGTGACATATAAAGCTAAAACTTGTAGTGTAGTTTTTTTGTGGGTCAATCTAGACCTAGTCTCATTCAACCAGACACTCGGTTGTCTATGCAAATCTCTGACAAGAATTGATTGTATATACTTTTTTGACAAATTTTAAAGATGCATGGTTGAACTTAGATCATTTTGAGGAAATTGTGTGTGCATCTCGCTGCTTTCACGATTATTGAGCAAGGCTTTGGAAAACAACCATGGAGATGTTTAATGTATTGAAAGGGTGTTGATTCTCAACAATTTTATCACTTGATGTTTGAAAAAAAATGACAGGTTGTTGAAATTGTTACTTTTGAAGACATGCATGTATTTTGTAGAGAGCACAATTATTTGTCGATTGAACTCCTTCCACAATTTCAAAGGAGGTTCTTGTTTTACAGAGTGTTTGTATGGGTATTAAAGAGGTGTATGTGGCAATTAGGATTTAATTTTCTTTAATTTTTCTGAAAAACTTACAGGCTGTTTTATTTCTNAGAGGTGTATGTGGCAATTAGGATTTAATTTGATTTTCTTCAATTTTTCTGAAAAACTTACAGGTTGTTTTATTTCGTCTCTTTTGAGGAAATATTACATAACTAGTATATAACTTGTCCATCTCGTGCCATTCACAATTTCAGGCTAAGGCCTTTGTAAACAACTTTGAAGATGTGCATATTACAATGGTTTGATTCTCAACAATTTTCTAAATTTCTTGATGCTTGAAAATATGATAGGTTGTTGATTTTGAAGACATGTACTTTTCTGATCAACTCCTTCCAATTTTCAATTGAAAATGTGCATGTAGCATAAATTTTTATTATTTTGATGAAGTTATAGTTTGTTGAACTTCACTTTTGAGGGAATATTACAAAAAGAAGTATGTGGTAACTGTTTGTCAGGTCACTCCTTTTTACAGTTTTCGAGATATAACTTTATCCATTTCTTTTAGCTCACGATGATCACCTAGCGCCGATTCTCATGTGGTTGAACACCTATTAAGGAATTGAGGTGATTTTTCGATCAAACGACCCTGACAACCAAATACAGTCTAATGAACATTTTTTTCATGTTTGTAATATAAGATTAAATGATAAGAAATAAATCTTATATTTTTTCGGGTGATGATGCAGGTTATCACGAGTTTTAGACGGTAAAACTTTTCAATCAATGCGCTTGCGCATTTGAAAAATTTTACCGTCTAAAATTCAGGTAATCCTGAATCACCCAAAAAACATATAAGATTCATTACTTGACACTTGCCATATGTAGTGAGCGTTTGATTCTCAACAAATTTTCCAATTTCTCGATGTTTTATAAAGAACTTGGTCCATACTTTAGGGAAACATTTCACACAGAGCTCTTGTTAATGTTACTTTACTTCCTGTCAGCTTATGATTTCGATACAATGCAATGATTTAACAACGGAAAACATGAGAATTTGGCATTACTGTCAAGGTAAAGTGGATGTATATGTTTTCTATTGTATTTAAGGGGCATAGACATGTTCTGAGCTAAAAACATTAAAATTTTGTATGTTTACAATGTTCACTCAAGGTAT
>CAJDSM010063507.1:0-10590 GCA_903981925.1 Ostrea lurida | reverse complement strand
TAAACAAAAAATTGAAGACTCCTTTAAATAATTAATGATATCTTTAATACTGAATTATTGCGCGCATTAATTCAATTAATGATATCTTCAATTCTTTTGCTGAATTGAAGAGCGCTATAATTGAATTATTACTCTCTTTAAGATGAATTAAAGCGCGCATTAATTGAATTAATGTGCGCAATAATTGAATTATTGCTCTCTTCAATGAATTAATGATATCATTAATTCAATTAATTGAACAATCGAAAGCAATAGAGTGGCACCACCTATGGTGCCACTGCTCCACAACCAAAAAACTGGCATGTCCTGCTACTGAACTCTTGAATGAAAGGCAAATAAGGTTTACTATTTATTACGAAAAACCACAAAGCAATATAAGAACTACATAAACATGAATTGTGACTTAGATGAAGTTGGCGTTAAGGCACATTGCTGACAAAATACAATGGTTTGCAGGTCCAGAGGGGTAACACTGAGTACCTACCGAAGTATTAAGGGCAAACCGGTGGCCTCGTGTGAGCACGAGAGCCGGCATCCCAGCCTGTCAACACTTTGACTGAGGACCAAAAGTGCCCACCTGATCTGCATTAACCCTGTTTCAGGATTGCCTCCCTGATGAGTGTACCATTACTATACTTGGTACTCCAGAAGAGCGTCTCCCCCCGTTGCAAAGAGGGTGAGAGGGACTACCAAGATTGTTATCCTGAGTAGCCCCAACAAGTCTTGTTGAAACTTTTAGAACTTATGAACTTAATTCCCCTCCGTTCTTGTCTGACAGAAGAGGATTGAACAACAGGCCAGATCGACGACCACTTACTCAATTAAACCCCCTAGACCTGCCACAGACATCGATATGATGTACCTCCACTACCCACCCCCTTCCCCAAGAGTGAACGCCCATATTGGAAAAAGCCAAAATTAGTTGGATTTGAATAGAAAATTGCCTAGATTTAATACCACCCCCCTTTTCCTAAGAGGGAACCTGCCCATAAGGCAAATAGCCAAAATTAGTTGGATTTGAAGAGAAAAATTTTTGGATGTGGGATGGTTAACTGAATTTTAGATGCCCGGGTGTCTAAGTGTTTTGAGCTAGGTTTGACTTGAGCCTAGTGCATTGTGAGGGATTAACGTAAAGTAACCATAATGTCGAAATTGATCACCCCAAAGATGATGAGGTTCCTGATGTTTGTCTTCAAAACGATACTGCTCATCATAGTTTGTCAACCACCCTGGAGATCTGGCCCGCAGCCATTTGAATTCGCGCATGTACTGAAAGTTCTTGCACGGTCCTATAATTTCGCAAGCAATGACGCTCATAAATTCAGGAATGCTGATTGACCAATTTCTGCGATTGATAGGGGGGAGTTAATTTTGGGTTTGACCAGACACAATGTGCCATTCTGTACTTGTATTTGACCCCCCGATTGACACAGCTCGTCGAGCCTTTGCTGCATTTTAGTAACATGGCCATGTCAATATAGGTCCTTTCCAAAATTTGTGTTTAATTTTGGGAGGGATTTGTGACCCAACTGGATCAAACACACTAGCTTACGTAGGAGCGAACATTTGGTAACGTTTAAAATTGGTGCCTAAAATGGGTATTGAGAGGCTGCGCGGAGTTCAACCGGTGGAATGATAAATTGATCACACTCACCTCCATATCTGGCATACCACGGTATCAGATGGGATAGGCTGAGGTCACTGTCGGGCTCTGGGGCCGCTGCGTTGATAGCAGCGAGGTGCGTAGTTCTTAGCAACATGGGGCTGGTCACTGACCGGGGCTCTGTGGCCGTGAGCCACATGCGAGCCTCGTCCTCTCCTAGGTCTTACCACGATCCTCTCACTGGGGACACAAAGTCCCCCTTATTTCGACTGCGGAACCGTCGGTGTTCGGTTTGTAAACCGGTAGCATGATGGAAGTCGATATCGAAAAAAAAAAAAACTGCTTGCAAGATGAAAAACGTCCACGTGGTGGTTGGGGATTTGTAAGGAAGTACAATTTGTGCATGCGCCAAGGTGCCGGACTTAATTACACAGACGCCTGGACTATCATTAGAGATCCAGTGAATCGATGTCAATTAAAGGGATTATTTAGATATATAAATAAATTAATCCTTATTATGAGAGCATAATTCTTTTAAAGAGAGCAGTAATATAATTAAAGATATCTTTAATTCAACATATCATAATGGGAGATTAATGCTCTCTTTAATTGAATTATTGCTCTCTTTAAATGAATTAATGCGCACATTAATTCCCTATATAAAAGTGCTGTTAATAATTAAAGATATCTTTAATTGAATTAAAGAGTCATTAAAATCATTTACACCGAGCATTAAATTAAATATTGCGAGCAATAATTCCACTACATTACTGCGAGCATTAACTGAATAATGAGAGCAATAATTGAATTATTGCGCGCATAAATTAATTATTGCTCTCTTCAATTGAATTAATGCGTGCATTAAAATGAATTATTGCTCTCATTTAATTAATTGTGCACCATAAAAATCAATTATTGGTCTCCTTAATTGAAGTGCCCGCAATAATTCAATTATTGCTCTCTTTAATTGGATTAATGCGCGGCATTAAGCAATTAATGAGAGCAATAATTCATTTCTAATGCGTGCATTATTCAATTGAAGAGAGCAATATGAATTAAAAATATCTTTAAATAATTAAAGAAATCTTCAATTATTTGAGTTTATGTTAATTGGTGCTCCATGGGGGGGGGGGGGGGGTAACGTTTCTTTTCTTTCTTTTTTGTCATTTTAGCCTTTCTACAATGTCTCTTTGGAGTCCGAATGTCAATACATGTGGCGTCGGTGCCAAGTGGTTAGGTCGTCGGACCTTGATCGAGAGGTCTTGAGTTCGAATCCTGTCCGTGGCAGGATCGACGTGTTGTCCTTGGGAAAGGCACTTACACGAATTTCCTCACTCCACCCAAGTGTAAAAGGGTACCTGGCTATAGACAGTGAAAGATCTTGACAGAATGTTAGTGTTCTAGCGCCTTTACGGCAGCTTGCACTGAGAAGGTTCTGGATGTTAAGGTCTGGCTGGGGTAATAATGCATTGTAAAGCGATTTGAGTACTTTAGGTAGATAAAGCGCTATATAAATCCAATTCATTACAATGAAAATACTGAACGCTGAACGAACGTGTGAACGCACGTTGAGCGCACGCTATGGTGAACGCGAGCACCGTGAGCGCACGCTGAACACAAAACTGTGAACGGTGAGCGCACAGAAAAATGGTAAAGTACCGAACGTTTCAGTGGGACTGTAATATTCTCGTTACTCTCTTTAGCAAAAGATTAAAATTTAACAAAAATTTATCAGAAAATGATGATATAATTTAATTTGATGAAAGCTGATGTAACATACTGTAATGAATTTTAGAAGGTCGATCTCAGTATGATATTAAATTAATAAAATACTAGACATATAGATGTCTCGTTTTTTGTCGCGAACGACCTCGCAAGCTCGGTCCATGTACGCGCAAAAAACTCGGTCGTCATATTTTTCCATACAAAAGTCTATAACCTTTTTATTATATACTTTCAATTTCATTTAGAAACTAACAAATTTTTATTTTTTACACTTTTTCAATAGCTTAAACAGACTAAAGAGCTGAAAAACACGAAAAAAATTGAAACTTAAAAGTTTGTGTGACGTTTTAACAGTAACATCAAGAAACATAGCTCTATTATGACGTACACAATCAAATTTTCCAATTTTTTTCAATTATGGCGTCAGCTTGCGGGCCGAAAAGTTCCGGGCATGTATCGTGTGATATTGGCCGCAAACTTCTAAAAGGGAAAAAGAGGAGATGAAATTGAAAGTTATATATAAAAGATGTATTAATAGCTTCTTTTACAGGTTTCCAAAGAACTTGTGTAATTGTTTTGAACTTTATATGATCATTTTATCACCGAAACTCGATGTTATCCTTGTTTGTTTACTACTTCTACTTTCGTTTTGCCTTGTTCCGGTGGGCATAGTTTATGTAATAATTTGTACATTTTTGAGTCACCCAACACTTCCTTTTTAGCACGTTGCGTTTTATAACGTCACATGCTTCGTTCTTAACGTCACATTGGGTCAGCGGAACGAGAGTTAATTCAATTCGCTTTATCTTTCTTACGATTCGGACGTTGTTTAATAACAGGGAAATATTTATGAAATCATTAATTCGATATTAATGGAATTCTAAATTATATTCATTGAAATTACCCACATATAAAGGGGGGGGGGTGTAAACGGATATGTGGATTCATTATGTGATTTGGATGTGTTTATTATTGTTGAGAATATATTAAAATATTTATTGTTGAAACTTATCTGTGTTTGTCTCACTGATTCCAGTTATTTAATTCTTAAGTTTTGGTTATCGCTACCAGATCATAAAATATCTGGATGCTACCAGATCTTTCATAATTTCTCGGATCGCTACCTAATCGATCATGACCAGATCAGGATTTTACATTTTATAATTAGTTTATAAATTAGAGTTTCTTAACTCTGTATAGGTATCCGAACCCCGACTAGTAGCTCAGCAAAAAAAAAAAACCGCTACAATACGTTTCTACCAATACAAATTTATTGCTTTAAATTGCCGTTGATTGTGACAATATGGTAAGTCACATGGCTTAGGGACGATCTGGTTTCCAGAAAGAAGCCAAAAATGTGCTTACATGCCCCCCCAAAAAAAATGAAAATGTACTTCTTTTCAAATGTAACTACGGTGTTATTGGGAATTCACAAACTCATTGTCAAATAAAGCTCAAATTTCCTCTGTTGTACAGATCTTAGTGTACCGTTTTCTACTGGGTAATGCTTGTTATTCACCAATCAATAAAAAGAAACTACACTGTACGACTTCTAAAGTATCTAGACTTTATTTGAAGGTCAATATCATACATTAAACTAATAGGAAAAGAATGTCACTGTAAAAAAAAGTCAAAACTGTATGTGTACATTTTTCTATGTACATGTATATTTATTTTCCCGGGGGTATACACAAGATGGTATGGTCACCTTTTTGATCAATGGGTGCCAATTTTCATCAAATTGTTATATCAGTGGGTAGACAATTTGACCTGTCATTACATTCAATGGGTGTCAGAAATTGAAAATACATGCATTTAAATATATTGTGACTTTTTCCCTGTGACTCCTATGCGTGACTTTTTCCCTTTGACTTTCTTCCTACATCCTAAGAAATTAGATATTACTGAAATCTGTATACATATTGCACATACTTTATTAAATATTGGACAGTTTTCCCCTATTTCATGGGAAGAAAAGGCTGAAATAGTTTTAGAAGGAATTGATGTACAGGCCCTAAACCGTGCTACTACACGCTCGGAACGAACCGAACCGTACCATGCAAGAAGCGAACCGTACCGTGCCAAGAAACGAACCGTACCGTGCAAGAGCGAACCATACCGTGCAAGAAACGAACCGTACCGTGCAAGAAACGACCGTACCGCGCAAGAAGCGAACCGTACCATACAAGAAGCGAACCGTACCGTTGCAAGAAGCGAACCGACCGTGCAAGAAGCGAACCGTACCGTTGCAAGAAAAGAATCGTACACCTCATAAAACGTTCTCATTGACAAATAAATTATGCAAACCACGCCCTCAAAGCGCTTCCGAACCGAACCGTACCGTGCAGTATGCCTAAATAAGGTAATACTACAATAGTGAGTAGTATCTTACATTTATCTCTCGATGGAGCCCATTAAAGGAGGACATTAAACTGAGAAGTTTTACACATTGGGACTTATTCTTTGAACAGCAATTCTATCGACTTGAAGTAAAATCAGACAGATACAATTACGGCACAACAGGCAAGGCACTTAATTTACACTCAAATTTAGTATATTCCAAATTTCTGTACGGATTTTATAATAAACTGAGAAAAACGAGTTATAAAAAAAAAAGCTGTTCATCTATTTTAATACAATATATAAATTTTGTACACGAGGGGATGATCTCGCTGTGTATTTTAATGTCGTGATTGTTGGTGCTTTTAATTGGTTTTCAAAAAAGATTTTAAATTTGTTTTGATTGACAGGTTCTTGTTGTAAACTCAAAATAGAGTTACATGTAATTATTATGTTGCCTCGAACAAACATACACATAGGTTTTTATTACTTACATTCTAATTCTAAACACTTTTATAATTTCTTATATTTTCACTGAAGAGACATTAAGGAATAAAAAAGGATTCCTAGTTGTATGGTAGATTATAAAATAAAGAATTTAAACTTTTAAACCTTATTGAAAAGTACTTCTCGATACCATTGTATGAAAAATGTACCAACAGAGATGTTTCCATCTATTTTAATCTTTTTTCCAAAGAAAAAGAAAAGTATACATGCGCAATTAGTACTTCAAAGTACATGTATCTATTTCTATATATATGTAATGTAAATAGCAATCCAATAATTGCATAAATGTATTGGTGGATATATGTATAAATACAACTGATCCTAAAAAATTGATTTAAATGAAAATGTGTAAAGTCATCAATTTGTGTTTATATGTGACAAAATGCACGAAAAAACACATTTTTAATAATTGTGGGGTTATTACGTTGCCATGGTAACCAGTTACCCCAAATTTCACGTAACTAATGATTCTATAATCTTCAACATTTCCGTTCAGAATTTATGGTTACGATTATAAAAAATATTACTAGAAAATGACTTATTTTTATTTTGAATTTTGTCATATAGTTTTCAAGAAAACTTGAAATTTTCTAGTAGTTAAAGGGTTAAATAAAAGAGAAAGTTAATTATCCTGATGAACGGAATGGTGATGATGAATAAATAGTGATGAAGAACTAGATGCATGTACCTGTGTCAGCTGTGCTTGTCTGTTTTCTTTCATCACTTGATCTTACTACTGTTTGATACATTTTCCAGCTTGATAGAAAGTTTGTGCCAGCCCTTCCTGAGCCTTCATCATCTGTGGCACTGTCAGAAAAATTGCTTCTCTGAAAAATTTCTCCTGGGCAAAGATTGCACACCCCTCAAAATACAGAGCTTCTGCTGGGTCCTTTTCAGGAAACTAGAAGGTAAAGCAAGAGGCCCATCGAGGTTGCATCGCTCACCTGAGCACTATTAGCTTTATAGAGAAGGAAAGCAGAAGATTTGGATTTGCTTCATAGAGAAAAGCAAGAAGATATGGATTTAACAATGTGCCATTATTCAAGAGTAAGGACTAAAAGTTAACCGCTGTCACTCTTATATGAACATCATTCATCATAATAGACAGATAAGACAAGAGAACATGATATGAATAGATGGGTCAGGCATAGCCCTGGGGCTCTTTTATATATCTTCTTCTAAAATTGTCTTGATACAATGAACAAGAAAATGTATGTTGGAGGATGGGATCCCACATAGTTCACAGATATTAACAATTTAAAAATGTGGGGTCAGTCATGACACCCAACAGCCCTCTACATATGTGTCAATAAACTTAATTGTCCTCAACACAAGGATCAAGAAATACATGTTCATGGTTTAGGGTTGGGATCTCAAAAGTTTTCAAAGATATTAAATAATTTTTAAAAGAGCAGAGCAGTCATCGACACCTAAGGCAGAGGACCTCCACATCATGCCATCTTTTTTCACAAAATGATTATACTTTGTTCTCTCTAAACCACACAGGAACCCAAGCATATTAAAAGAATCAGTAGTGAGGGTGTTAAGGGATTACCGCCGTTAATAACTTCATTCATAGATCATTTGTTCAGAAGATATTATAATTGTAGCGCAATAATCGTTGGTATTTATATACGAAAAATAGCAAAAAATCTTATTCAAAGAATTTATTTTTTTCTTATGTTAGGTCTTATTTAATAAAACATATGAGACTTTATTACAAAAAGTATTTCAGAACAAAAGACTGACAATATGTGACCTTGATTCTACGTAATTACTTTTATATTATATATACAAAACCCTTAAGACGCCCACAATAATACGACTGTGACAGAGTCGAGATATGGCCAGCCCTAGTCAACATGTAGGTTATAGTTGTATAAGTAAGCATGGTGCAAGTACGTGAGTATATATTGGTTTGTGCGAATGTATACACATGGCCTTTTTCTT
Source organism: Ostrea lurida (assembly GCA_903981925.1). Lineage (NCBI taxonomy): Eukaryota > Metazoa > Mollusca > Bivalvia > Ostreida > Ostreidae > Ostrea > Ostrea lurida. The sequence continues at coordinate 2,465 of CAJDSM010063507.1, read as the reverse complement.
CTCTAGATAAATTACGACCAAATATGGTCGATATACGATATTTAATATAACATCATCCAATAAATATTCATAAAGATATGATATCCTGAACCAATAATATTATTAGTGCATTTACAAATTTCAACATATTACAGGCAGTGATCTATAGTATAGGTTATTTTACTACAAACAATTTCAAGCTAAGATAATATATTGAGAATTCTACTGCCATATATACCGTATCTGCTGGGATCGAGTATTTCAAGGTCACTACCGCGGAGTAACGTTTTTTATTGACATTAGAATTAGGTGCTTTTGGTCTCTTTTATGTTTAAAAATGATTAATCAACAATCCCGAAAGTAATTGTAAAACAGTTATGTTGTGGTGATCAGGCTCTCCAAGTCCCTCTCTTCGTGCATGTAACGCAGTTTCTTAGCCCATTCCAATTTTTTTCACCGCTTTTTTCGCTAGAGAACCTACTTTGGCCAATATCTACAGCAGCACTTAGTGCAAATCTCCTTAGGTAAACCTGGGATTTTCAGCGTTTATTCAATTAAAGAACCTGAGCTCCTTCAGCAGGATGAGATAAGTCATGAAAATGCCAAAACTAGGTGTGTAACTTCTCCCAAACACCACTATGCCAGAAAAGCTTGAAAATTTACAGGAAGCCCCCCAAAAAAACCTTTTTGTTTCACCCCGGCCTCAGATATGTGTTTTGAAAGCTTAAAGAGGTTTATTTAAATTATGAACCCGGGGGGTACGTTGTCGGAGGTCACAAGCTACGGGCATGAAAGTTTTACATGTTGATATAAAGGAAAATAAATTTGATCAATTCAAAGCAAAAATCGCGTAGGAAAATTTATCCGCTGGAGTGAAGGGATTCCAGACCTCTTGTTGAAATTCGAAGACCAGGTGCCCTATCCATGAAGGGGGTCGTACATTAATTCATGACAGAGGTGCATAAATAATGTGACAATGGTCGGACAGATTTCCCGTGAAGCTATCTAAACGACCATAAGAGCTATATCATTATATGGGTAATAAATAGTATTCTTTATGGACGATGTTTTCTATTTACTAAGTACATTAACTAGTATAAGCATAATGAACGCTGTGTGACCTTTCACATGTCCACGCTTTGCGGGTAGTATACAGGCAAGAGGTTGCTGAGGGGTCGAGCGTCATATTGGTGGCGTAAGCATACATGGTGTTCAGTGATGAATTCATTTTGTTATGTTGGATCCTTTTAGCAGACAATATTGGGTGAAATGTTTCAGCAGAATAATGAGAAATTGGTAAGACATCACCACTGGGGATGTACATGTACCTGAGTCAAGTCTCTCAGTGAGGCGAAATACCATATGTCTTTAAAAATGAATAAGAACACACTCATAGGGGAGGTGATCATTCTACCATCGGATTTGTAACTTAGCTATATTAGGCTACTCTCCGCTGAAATAGGTCGGATTCGCTAAAGTCAGTTTTTTTTTTTGAACCAACGAGGAGGGCGACGGGCTGATGTGAATCCGGAGGGGAGGGGGCCGGGGTGACCCAAGTGCGAAGAACGAGGGATGGCTAAGACCCGGTATCCGTAGTTCCTGGCGTCATGTAATAGTGATTTGCAAGTCAACCCCCGGGAATAATGGATGAATGAGGAAGTAAGTATTATTAAGTATTTATTTAATTTTTAAAAGCTACATATAAAACTACAATTACATATCATTGGACGCATGATGTTGCATCCACCTTCTCTTCTCTCTCTCTCTCTCGTCTCTCTCTCTTCTCTCTCTCCTCCTCTCTCTCTCTCCTTCTCTCTCTTCTCTCTCTCTGGGTGGCAGGTAATAATCCCATGATCTCCACATAAGGCAATACTTAAGAAAACATATGATCTTCAATAGTTTACAAGGATAATAGACCATTCCGTCTAAGAACAAGTTTCGATGCACTAAGCTATACTCCCTATTTATCTTCGTTTACATGAACTTATGTAAAATTTCTTATTGTGGCCCCATCCTGACCTCGGAGCCACCATTGAACACAGGGGAAGCGGGTAATTTTATCTTTAAACAAATTTTGATGCTTCCATGTTGAAATAGTGACAAACTGAACACCAACTGTTTCTTGAGAGGTTTTTTTAAAAAGATATTCTCCTACATGAACTTAACCTAGTCAAGATTTCGATCCATCTATCCTGTGGACCCATCCGACCCTGGGGGAGGGGCCACCAAATTTGAAACAGAATTGTAGAATCTTCAGCTGGGGATATATAATGATGCTTCCATTATTTATCTGACAAACTCTGCACTTGTAGTTTTGAGATAGAAGATTTTAAAAATATTTCCTAATATAAGCTGGATAATATCAAATCTCCTATATCCCCCATATATTCTCCCCTCCCTTTTCCATTGAACAATCGAAGCATAGAGTGGCACCACCTATGGTGCCACTGCCACAACCAAAAACTGGCATGTCCTGCTACCTGAAC
>CAJDSM010063503.1:0-16345 GCA_903981925.1 Ostrea lurida | reverse complement strand
GTCGGGATCGCATAGCAAACTTACAGCAATACATATCTCACTGATGAATTTTCAAACACAGTATACGCTTATTTATCTATATAAACAAGAATGGCATAATTGGTCACAAAGCAATAGGGGTTAATAAATAAATATCAAAACATGCAAACCAAGTAAACCACAAGCAAACACCAATGAAATCACCTAGGATTGATTTTTTGGGGTGTTTTTTTTTTGAAAATTATGTAGGAATTTAAACTGTGGGACATTGATTTCGCAAATAGGACATTGATGTATATATTATAAGATTCCAGAACATATTCATATTCCAGAAGTGGTGTCAATCAGATGTGGATTCTCAAACCAAAGATGCCATAGAAAACTGTCAAGTCTACCGAGATTGTTTTCCTGGAAAAATAGACTGCCAATCAAATACGTATGACTCTTTTCTCCACACTTTTACAAACAATGTCCTCTAACCTAGATAAATTATAATCCTACGGCTTTTTTCAGTAATTGATAATATGTGCACATTTTTTTTGAAAGCAACAAACACGGCACCCGAGAATTACAAGTGGTTCTTTCTGACTTTTCAATAAGGTAAACCAGGCATACATATTTTGCCAGAAACCACTCGCGATGGCGAGTGGCATTATTCGATCACTCCTATAATGCATCAGTAGCATAAGCTTACTTCCACTGAAAGACGGAAGATTCAGGAGAGCATGCGCTCTGGGTTTCTTACCATACCGATAACTATTTATATAGTCTTTTCCGGCGATTTACAGGTGTACTTCCTCCACAACTATACGTTTCTGTTGGCGGTTTTTGGTTGATCATACCAGGTCCTAGGGCACCTAAAATTCACATAGATGACTCCCGCTGTATTTGGCAGACTTATTTTATATTTCATACGAAAGCAGATATTGTTAATCTATGAAACTTGGTTTCAACGGCTTTATAAGGAGGTAGAAGATACAAATCACCAAAAAACTTGCCGTGGGTGCGAGTAGGCAAGTCAATCAGACATGCGCAGTTCAGAATCACTCGGTCTCCCGGGATCTCCTTCATTTTTCTACCTCACTGCTATCGAGTAGACAGGTATGTTATCGTGAGAGGATCAGTGGCCTCAGTAGCATGTCCACGAGAAAAGAGTGCGACGGTTATGGAGAGGATCAGAGCTATATATCAGATAACTTTTACCACATGCTCAATGGATATGTGCGAGAGCAGGGAGTATTGATATGATTGCATATAGATTACGAGTAAGTATTATATTGATTTTACTTATTCTTTTCTTTGGGTTTGCAATACCTTTTTATTTATTGTTCGCTAGAAATCCAATATTCATGGATGTATAATACGCACAGACAGATAGCCAACGCCTATAGGCCACAGGAGGACTATATGAGCTCAAGAACACACCTGACCTTAAAGGCTGGTGTCGCCGAAGAAGGAGCAATAACATATTATTTATTTAGCGTGTGGTGTACTTTCAGTTTATGTTCTTATATTAAATAATATTATGAGTTCATAGATAGATCCCAGAATCATTCTTGTATCGGAGTTAAAGTGACATAAAGAAGTTATGTTGGGATTCTAAACGGATTGGGAAGGAGTTGAGAAATTAACTGTATTAATCGTTTTGATCGTTTGGGCAAAGATCAATTTCATTTATAAAAGGATTACAGCATTGATTAGACCCAGTACACATTTATAGAGTTGAGTTCATTTTAAAAGTATTATTGGTAGTGGAATGAAACCTATATATAACTTTATTTCTGTGTGTGCCCGTTCGGACGAAATTCTGAAGCACTATATATTAAGTCGCGGAAAAGTATGTGTTTCATTATTAGCTTCTGCAACTAGAATTCTGTTTTCGTTTTATATCTAAGGTTAATTTCTTCCATTCATTCTTATATTACAACTCTTCTGGTAATACTCCACACCGAGTAAATTTATAATTATTTGTACGCACTACTATAACACCAGACTCAGAACGCATTGAGCCTAAATAGCTGTGTTTCCATCGAGCAACCTGCAATTGTTTATACAAAAGAGTACCAATATGACTTTTTACGTATTTATAAAAATTAATGCGAAAGGGCTCACATATGAAACCGAGTCGTCAATTTTCTACTTAGTCTTGAACCATTGTACATCTGGAGTGTTTATGCCCATCGGAGGTGGCCTTAGCGAGTGTAGTTTGTTTCCTTCATCCATTAAATATACGCCCGAGTACAGAATAGTAGCGGCGATTGCCATTACATGCTCCAATCTTGTGAAAGTTTACTTCCTTATGGCAGACTCACACTATTTTCGAGCCAATCCAAAATTATACACTTATTGTGATAACCCAGGTATATAAACTTTGCAACCCATTGTAGATAAGACACTTTTGGATGGGGGCCTACAAACGACCCTTACCCATATATAGTCCTTTATATGAAAGCTTCTGTATACGCTGGAATTAAGTTTGACCGCTGGGAGCACGATGGGCCACAATTAGGGATCAAAGTTTTTACTCAAATGTAAAGGAAAATTTTCTTTTCAAGAACCACTATGGGCCAGCCAGAAAACGCCTGGAATATTTATATGAGAGTTACTTTCTTGATATGTGAAAATTAAGTTTGTTCAGATCATGCCCCCTGGGTGCAGGATGGGGCCACGAAAGGGGGCCAAAGTTTGATATAGGCTTATATTAGGAAATATCTTTAAAAATCTTCTTCTCAAGAACTGCAAGTGCAGAGTTTGTCAAATAAACATGGAAGCATCATTATATATTTCAAGATTCAATTTTGCACACTTGTTTATCACCATGTGAAGATGTGTATATTAAAACATTTGTCTCAGCGGGGCCCTTGCTGACTTTGTCAGTTTGCTAGTAAAAATCAATTTTCTTTGTAAACAGGAAAAACACAATGTTTATTCATATTCCTAAATAATTGAATGTTGTTCTTTGTGTTTAGACCCACCCATTTTGTTTATTAGTACTCATGAAGGAGTGTCTGTTGTATAAGGGTTAAAAAATATCAGTTAATATTCTAGTTTACCTTGTGATGAAAAACAAAGGAGACTATTAAAACTATTCAGAAACCATTGTCTGTGGTGTCCAAGTTTATAATTGTAACTTTTGTACACGATTGCTTTTATTGGCCATGGAAAAAGGGCCAACTCCAATAGTTGTTTCAATTCATCCTTTGTACTGTCTACATCTAATATCTAGCAGAAAGTTTCAATTTTGTTTTGTNCTCATCCTTTGTACTATCTAGCAGAAAGTTTCAATTTTGTTTTGTGATTTTTTTTAGGGTGATTTACCATGAACTTGTGCTGACCACCAAGGAATACATGCGGGAGGTGACAGCCATTGACCCAAAGTGGTTGGTAGAGTTTGCACCCAATTTCTTCCGCTTCAGTGACCCCACGAGACTCAGTAAACAGAAGAAGCAGCAGAAGATCGAGCCACTGTACAACAAATACGAGGACCCCAATTCCTGGAGAATCTCAAGGGCATTCAAGAAAGTTCACACCAAAGTTACTTTCTAAATTTGTGTTCTTAATTAACTCATTTCGTGTCTCCTTATCGGGTGATTCATTTTTATGCCCCGCCCATGAATATGTCTGGGGCATATAGTGTTTCCTTCTGTTCTGCCCTTCCATCACACTTTGCTGCATTTGGGTTTAGCTCAGTTTCAGAAACTATTCAAGATATTTTTATAAACATTATAATTTATGCTGATGCATATTGGTGACAACTATTCACCTGCATCATTTTTTTTTTACCTTGAGATATCCTTTGACCATGACCTCACTTTCCCATATTTAGTGTTTAGCTCAGTTTCAAACCAAATGTTGACAATATTTTTATGAAAACTCTTACACTGTTAAATATTCATCTGACATTCTGTGGTGTTATTTTCTGACCTTGACCTTCCCTCCCTGTTCCTTGACCTCACTATTCCCTATTTGGTATTAAAATGAATCAGGAAGAAATTCATCTATGTGAGACAGCTTTCAAAATGACTGTTTTCACTTGGATTTAAACATGTCAAGATGTTAAAAAACCAATATTTATGGTTCCACTTTAGATTTGGCATTCATGTCTTATTGCAAGTCTAGTTTATTTTGAAAAATACAATTATGTCTTCATGAAATATTACAAACCTTTTCATTTGATTTACTGTAACACATAAAATGACAATTTATGAATTTTTATGTGTATTTGATATTGTTTTCTGTGATACAGGAAATAAATTATGATGAGAAAAGCATTGTGTAACACTGATTTGTAAATAGTTAATTACTCCTATTAGAATGGTAGTATTGATGGCAATGAAAATCCATTTAAGGTGGTTCACTACATCTTGGAAAAGTTCTTCAGAACAGCACAAAATGAGTATATCAGCAAAATAAACAATCAGTTGCTTTTTCATAGTGTCCAGATATCCCCCTCACAACTATTTGCAGAGGGAATAACTCATCTCTTAAGCTTGTGTGGATGTGTGTGCCCAGAATACTGTGAGCAATGTAGAAGCAAGGGCATTCATCAGTAGATCACCAAACCTTCCACAAATGTTGNGGTAGAAGCAGTAGATCACCAAACCTTCCACAAATGTTGCCCATGGAGAGGATGAACCCTATTGATTTTCAATGTCAAAGGTCAAGGTTACTGACTATTGCTTAAAAATCTTTTGTTTTGAGGGGATGCTACACTTGTAATGCCTTGTTTATTTTGATAAAAAGAAACTATTTGTACATGTGAGCAAGACTTTCAAATGAAGTGTAAAAACAAAAGAGGCAGTGCTTTGAATGGCAAGAAATTAGAAACTCCATGCACCCAACCATCAGCATAGCAGAATTTGTATTAGAAACTTCAGTGCATCCCACCCCTACATTCAGCAGAGATGCCAGAATTTCACACAGGAGCGGAGTAAATGGTTTTTAGCTCACCTGAGCTGTGAGCTCAAATCACATGTCTGGCATCTATCGACAGTGCAGCTGTGTTTCGATAAACTTGTAAAATTTCGACCTTTTTCTCCAGAACTACAGAGCTAATTTGAGTTATACTTGCCACAAAGCATGTCAGGTAAAGAGTACAGTATTAAATTTTTTTTAATTGAAGTCCCATACCCTTTTCAAAGTGGAGATAATCAAATTATGTGCCTCTTAGAAAAATATTCTCGAGAATCATTTAACCAATTTCAATCAAACTTGGCACATCATCCATGAGAAAAAGGGATTATTATGTTGCCTTCCGTCCTCGTCCTCCAAAAGCAGTGGACGATAATTGAAGGTTGATTTAAATAGACTTTATATCCAGTTCNCCCAGAAGCAGTGAACGATAATTGATGGTTGATTTAAATAGACTTTATATCCAGTTCACCATGACGATGTGAGAGAAGGGACCGTGACAGAGCTGCTGCTAAACTGTAGGGATTAAAAGGACTTTTTGCTGAAAATTGCAAATGACGTGGCTGGTAAATAAGGAATTCAAGATATGGCGGTGTTAGATACCTTGTCAATTATATGTTTACGGGAAGATTTTTGATGCCCCTGGAATCTTCGATCCGGGGGCGTATAGTTTTTGGCCTGTATGTCACGTGTGTCTTGTCTGTTTGTCCGCAGGAAAAACGTTAACATTGGCCATAACTTTTGATGGGTAAGTGGTATGTGTGTTTCTTATGACAAGCCCTTTCTACTGGTACCAACATTTTTTACCTTGAAGTTTGATCTACTTATCAAAATTTTGACCTTCTGACCTTTGCCTACTTTTCAAAGACCTTAACATTAGCCATATTAAACTTTTGAATGGTAGGTGATAGGACTTTTGTATTAAACGTGTATTCCTTATGACCTCTTTACCTTAAAGTTTGACGTTGGCCATAGGTGATAGGACTTTTGAATGGTAAGTGATAAGACTTTTGAATGGTAAGTGATAGACTTCAAATTTCACATCCGTAATCGGTTTGGCAAGCCCCTCCCACTGGCATGTGGAATCCGGGGGCATCAGTGTTTCACACACATCTTGTTTGTATTATATATTCAATTCAATTTATTGGTTCACCAAACATGTTGGCATACAGTCATATTACACAATATACATCCATGTTACAAATTAATGATGTCAAGTTAATATTTGACAGTGAATATAATTAAGTGATTACACATACATGTGCAGACAAACCAATGGGTGCACTTGGTGTCTGTATTGAATTATAATATTAAAGTATGTATATATATATTATTATAACAATCTACTATTGCTGTGCAATTCAAAACAATCGTGTAAAAATTCTAGGGATGACAATTTTTAATCGGTTAACTGGTTACACGGTCGGAACAGAATGGTGGTAATCGGTTGCAAAATCTGTAATTAGTTAATCAAAAAAAAAAAACACACTAAAAATGTGTATATAAATTGAATGTATCTTACCACAAACTTCCCAAATCATTTCCAAATGTTCTGAAAGTGATATATTTGTGTTTTTCATGTATCTAATTTGTTAATTTGGAGACAGTTCCCTGTATCGATGGAGAGTGAAGAAACGTGCTACCACGGTAATTACTGTTTGAACTTCGTGTCACCGCAACAGTGTTTATTTAGTCGAAGATAAAGGAAAATAAGATCACTGTTACATGTAGCTGTTTTTAGTGTGTATCTCTTGTATGCCTCAATTTATCATTGAACATGCCGCCCCTTCGACATTACACGCATGGAAATATTTAAAACAAGATATGTTTGTGAAACACTGATGCCCCCGAATTCCACATGTCAGTGGAAGGGGCTTGCCAAAGGACTACATATGTGAAATTTGAAAAGTCTATCACTTTGTCATTTAAAAGTTGTGGCCAATGTTAAAGTTTTTGAAAAGTAGGTCAAACTTCAAGGTCATGAGGTAAAAAATGTTGGTACCAGTAGAAAGGACTTGTCCTAAGAAACACACATATATAATATGAAAGTCCTACCACTTACCCATCAAGCTATGGCCAATGTTAAACTTTTTGAAAAGTAGGTCAAACTTCAAGGTAAACAATTTTGGTACCAGTAGAAAGAGCTTGCATAAGAAATATACATGTGAAATATAAAAGTCCTATCATTTGCCATTCAAAAGTTATGACCAATGTTAAAGTTTTTGAAAAGTAGGTCAAACTTCAAAGTCAAAATTGGATACCAGTAGAAAGGGCTTGTCATAAGGAACACACATGGGAAATACAAAAGCCCCATCACTTGCCAATCAAAAGTTATGGCAATATATTACAGGTTTTTTTTTTTAAATTAGGTCAAAGGTCAAGGGCAGGAAGTAAAAAATTTTGTGTGTAATACAAAAGTCCTATCGCCTACCATTCAAAAGTTTTGGCCAATGTTAAAGTTTTTGAAAGTAGATCAAACTTCAAGGTCAAGGTCAGGAGGTCAAAAATGTTGGTACCAGTAGAAAGGAATACACATGTGAAATATACAAGTCCTACCACTTACCAGTCAAACGTTATGTCTATAATGTGATCAACTCAAGCTCTGACTGTTTACTGAACTTTAATTGGCCAAAACAAAGCCATATCTATTACGCACATTACAAAATGCAAGCTAAGCATTATCAGTCTGTAGCAACACGTGCAGATTAGTTACAGAATGTGTTATTGCTAGAGAAGTTTGAGCGGCTATAGACCCTCTGTTAATAACTAGAGTTAACATATAACAACATATAAAACCGCATTATACAGACATCTAGTGCCAAATATACATTAGAACAAGTTATTTCACTCTCATTAACACTCCCCCTTTAATGATAAACAAATTCCATATTAATAAAGGTGTTCTAGTGCCTTTCTCAAAACAGATATAGATTCAATTACAAATAAAAAATCTTTCCAATTCATATATTGGTCACTAGTCTTTAAAAATAGTCCATAACGTCAGGCGGGGATAGACGCGAAATGTTATATCACGGTTTATGTAGCAAGGCGTTGGCGGGGGTGGAGTAAATGAATTGGATCGTGCAGAACGGTGTACATACAGCGCGAGTGATTCGCCGGTTGGAATATCTTTACGGCATGAATTCATCAAATCGTACGGCGGGGTGCGCGTCGTAATTGAGCCGCGAGGACGTTGTATGTGCGGGAACTCCTGACTGCGATCTCGTTAATGGGTTTGGGGCTTCGTTAGATATTTGATTTCACACGTTTTCAGCGTCTGTGTGGTTTTCATTTATTGGGAAGTCTTAGTACATTCGGTGTGTGGAGGGAGAGGCTCTGGCTCCTGTTTGGGGGGTTCCTTCGTAATCGGACCTATGGTGGTGTGTTTGGTGGTGGGCGGGGGAGTAATGGGGGTACGGAGTGGATACGTAATTCGTGGTTTAATCGCATTTTTTTTTCTCAATCATCCGCTGTTTTCCAGGAGAATTCATGGTTTTGTGGTGGGGATTGATTTTTTTCCCGAATTCTCAGGTATCACCCGTGTTCCAAACTCTGGCAGATGGATTCGTGGTTTCTGTCATAATAAAACTTCTGGGTCATTCGCCCCTCGGTCGCTTAGTTTTGGCTTTTGAGCAGAGGCAGGTTGGGTTTTTATTTTGTTGTGGGGTTCGGTAAGAGTGAATTCTGCAGGTTGGATTATGTCGGAGAGTTCTGGGTTGCTTCTTCCGAACATAGAGTCTGGTGCGGTGATTCTAATGTAGGTGTATGTACGCAAGTCCCACCCTGTGTGTGTTCAAGTGCGTGGTCCGGGGCGATGCGAATAGGGGGGGTGTTTGCGCCAAGCTCGTAAATTTGAGTGGGAGTAACGTTCGAGATGGATGGCGACTGTCGCTATAGTTGCCTTGGAGATGATAGATTTGGGTTAATCAGGGAGGGGGGGGGGGGGGTAGGAGAGCCTGGGTTTTGTTAGGTATTGGGGGGAGGGGGGTCTGACATCTTTCAGGGCAGAGAAGCAATTCATGGGGGTTAGATAAAATCAGCAAAGAGATATAGTAATAAATTCCGGAGGCGGGGAAATTACATGAATATACCAAGTCGACAAAAAAAATCTTTGACACTTGTGACATTTGAGGGTGTAGTATGTACATGGGAGGAAGTGTAAGGTTCGCAAGATGGGGGAAATGTGCGGGCTGCTTAACCAATTATTTCTGGAGAGAGGGTTCTGGTGAAATGACTAACTGGAACACTCACTAATTACCTTGGGAACGCCCGATAGGGGGGTCCTTGAAAGTGGACCCTCTCAACCGCGTTTTTTTGCCCTGTTGTAGCTCACGTTTAGATCCACGGCCAACTTCCCCCGCATCCTATGAATTGTGTTTATACACTGAGGAGTGTGTCCAGGGGTCCTTGAAGAAAAAAATTATCGTCATTGAAAACACGTGGGACTGCCGAAGGTTTATGGGTTATTTTGGGATGTTTGGGTTTTTAGCTGGGTTGATGGGTTTGTTTGTTTTTTTTTGGTGGGTGTGGGTTTTTTTTGTTAAGCCTGCATGACAAACATGTATGCTAAGGGATGCGTTTCTTTGGATTGTTGGATATAAACATAATTAAATATGGGGGTCTTAATGATTAACTGTGTTTTTGATAGTTAAGGTGGACGATTGTTGGAAAAACGTTCAGGTCGAAATTTTCTTCACAGTCTTCAGTGGGAATCGCGTCCTGGGCGGAATGCTAAGAGGGGAAGCACTCGTCTGACCCTTGCGTGGTTGGCATGCAATGAACTGAGCCTGTAGGTCAAACATCCTCCTTTCTGAGGAATTGCAAAATTTTCGAACCTGCGGCCAATTTGCGAACGTTTATTGACAAGGTTCATGTTGTGGGAGAGAAAAATATATTTACAAGGATGGGGCACAGATATGCCGGACAATGTGATGATGCCAGAAATTTGGAGGAATTCAGGTTGGAATGCATTGATGGTATATCTCTATGTAGGATTAGTAAAGTTCAGTGTTGTCAAGTAGAATTTAAGGATATGGACACGGTTTTAGCAAATTTTTAACATAGCATTTTAATGTTTTAAATGATTAACGCACACAGAGGTTATTTTAGGAGGCGGGGTGGGTGTGGGTGTTAAAAGAAGGGTCGGGTCAGCAAAAAAAGCGAATATCGAGTTGTTTGAAGGTTACAGTAAGCGTGATAGAAGCGCTCCACAAGTCTTTGGCTATGTAAACAAGGCTGGCGTGCGTTGTTTTTTGTTTACAGAAAAAAATGACCAATGTCTAAAACAAATTGAGGATTGCGGGAATAACTAGAAATTGTTTAAGTTGTGTCCAGCAAATGAACTTGTAATTTGAAGAGTGTTAATCTGTTTTAACTAGGACTGGTACTGTTACTAGCATATTCAATATAAGGCTAAACAAAGGGGAGGGGGCTAAGGAAACTATGGCTCGAGCCTTGTTTAATAGTGAACGAAACGTAAGTGCTGTATCTCACTCTGTAACTCAACAAATGACGTGTTCACATTGTTGCTGACCATTAGAATATATCAAGTGAGCAGTAACATAAAGGGGCATGGACACGTGTAAGAACTTCTGGAGCTAAAAATGTTCGAATTTTAGATATTTTAGCTCAACCTGAAACCGAGAGGTTCAACGTGAGCTATTCTGATCGCCGGGCTGGTCTTTGTCCGTCGTGGGCCGTCGCTGGGCGGGGGTGGCAGGCTAGTCCGTCTGTTACTGGACGTTTGTGTTTTTTCACATTTTTCGACTTCTTTTTCAAAGAACCACAGATCCAAATCAACCAAACGTGGCAAAAATCAATCCTTTGGGTAAGGGGATAAGTTTGGGGTTCAATAAAGGTCAGGCCCCTGGCATCAAAGGGGAAGATAACAGGGGAAAAATGCAAAATAATGGGGAGGGGTGGGTGTTCATTTAAAAAAAAATTCTTCTTCTCAAGAACCCTGGGCCCAGAAAAGCTGACATTTTAGTATGAAAGGCTTCCTCGATTATGTGGAAATTCAAGTTTTGTTCAAAGTCAATGAAAGCCAGGGGGTACGATGGGGACCCAAAAAGGGGAAGAAAAAAAAAAAAAAGAGAAAATCAAAACTTTTATACATATAAATTTTAAGATAGGAAACATCTTAAAAATCTTCTTACTCACAGGATGGAGCCTCGGCACTTGGCCAGAAAAGCTGAAATTTAATAGAGAGAAGTCTTCCTGATTAGTGGAGATTCAAGTTTGTTCAAACATCGATGCGAACCTGCTCCAGGTACGGGGGATGGGGCCCAATAGGGAATCAAAGTTTTTTACATATGATTGATTTAGGGAAAATGTGTTGGAGAGATCTTTTCTTCCCAAGAATCCACTGGGCCAGAAAAAAGCTTCCTGATGAAAGTTTGAAGATAAAAGTTTGTCAAGTATTTAGGGAGGGTGGTGGGGGGGGTGCTTTGGGGGGGGGGGGGGGGGGGGGTGGCTGGGGGGGTGGGGCGGGGGGGTTGGTTGGGGGGGGGGGGGGGGGGTGTGGGGAGGGGGGCGGGGGGTGTGGGTAGATTAATGACTGGGTCCAGGGGCAGATATGGGCCGACAATAAGGGATCAAATGAATTCTTTCATGCAAAGATAGGTATGGGAAATTCTTTTTTAAAAAATCGTCCTTTCTTCATTGAACCAGACGCGTGGAATATTTACCTGAAGCTTCCTGATATGGGATCGGTCAGATTTAAGTTTGTTTTAGAATAATGGTGCCCCCCTGACCCCCCATTCCAAGGGTTGGGTGGGCCAACAATGGGGGAGGGATTAAATTTAAGTTGCTACCTGCTCTCTTAGTGGAAGCAGTGTTCAGGTAGGGCGAATGTGGGCCATGGGACCCTCTTGTTATGTTTACAGTGCTCAACTTAGGGTATTGTCTTCTATGGCTCAGCAAAAAATTTGAACTCATTTTGTTGAGTTACAGAGGGAGATGTATCAATCTTGTCACTTACAATTCCTCACATGTAGAACAAGGCTCGAGCCTCCTTTTTGTTTACATAAAGATTGCATCAACGAGAAATACCATGTATTAAAACAAAATGAAGATGTGGAGAATCAGCGTAGGAACTGTTTTATTGTGTTGTAAATGCTGTATTCGCACTTGTAACTCAACAAATGCGTTCAAATTTTTGCTGACATTAGAAAACACAAAGTGATCATTGTAAACATTAAAATGGAAATCTAAAATTTGAACGATTTTTAGCTAGAACGCTGTCCATGCCCATTTAAAAATGGAATCTAAAAGTTTGAACATTTTTTAGCTCAAAGCGTGTCCATGTCCCTTACAACAGTATAAAGTCTATGTTTTAGTATATTAAAGCGTTTCTAAGCATTAGGTCAAAGGAAAACTCGGTTTTTCTCTATGATATACCAAATTATGAAACACCAATATGACTAGTGTGAATGTTCCAAAGTTCAAATTATTTTCCAGTACGGTGCGCCACGGGCCCCATATACCTGGCAGAAAATACAGAAAAAAGCCCGAGGAACAAGGACAACAAGTGGCATCGCTCAACAGAGGGAACCTGTACCTGTCCATAGTCATCCACAGCCACCTCCACTTAACTGAAAATGTAGGGTAACCGTTTGTTTTCATTACAGTCATGTACCAAGTACAGTAAAAACTTGTTGCAAATGGTAAACCTCCAGGTCTAGCAAAAAATAAAACCAACTTTCGCCACCACCACCCCCGGTGAATGAGAAATAAAAAAAAGAAACACCCCCCCCAAAACCCGCCCACAAAAAATAAGACAAGAAGCCCATGGGCCACATCGCTCACCTTAGCACTGCTCACTAAGAGAGCACTGATGTGCCACTGTGGACTAATAATTAACCTTGTCATCTTCCAAATACCAAGATGAAATGAACGATATATGGTCCATGAAGTTGGTTCAACACAGGGGTAAAGAAGATTAGTATAGTTTGAAGGTGATGGATCCTCAATAGTTTGCAAGATGTCAAACCATTTTAAAAGGGTGGCATCAAGTCATGACCCCTAAATTGGTCCTCCTCATACGATTGTCTCAAGCACAAAGAAGTAAAAAAATATAAGGTTTTTTTAAAAAGAGTTCCCTACTTATACGTAAGTGTAATTTTAATCCCGCCTATTGTGTCCCCATCCAATCCCCGGAGGGGGGGGGGCATTATGCTTAACTTAAATCTTACTCCATATCAGGAAGCTTATTTCAGGTAAATACCACACCTTCTGGTCAATGGAAGAAGATTTTAAAAAAGGATTTTTTCCTATATATATCATATGTAAAGACTTTGATCCCCTGGTTAGGGCCCCAATCATACCCCGGGGGGTCATGAATTTGGACAGAGAGCGTTGGGAATCTCCACTATATAGGGGGGAAGCTTTTCGCATATGAGAGAGGGGTTTGTCAGCTTTTCTGACCCAGTGGTTCTTGAGAAGAATATTTTAAGTTTTTTCCCTATATAATATTGTAGATTGATCCCTATTGGGCCCCATCGTATCTCCGGGGTCATGGATTTGAAACAAACTTGAATCTCCACATATTCAGGAAGCTTTTCCTGGCCCAGTGGTTCTTGAGAAGAAGATTTAAAAGATTTTCCTATATAGAGTGCATATGTAAGATTTTGATCCCCTACTTGTGGCTCATCGTACCCGCGGGGGTCATGATGTGGAATGCAAACTTGAATCTCCCTATATCAGGGAAGCCTTTCAATATGAAATTTCAGCTTTTCTGGTCCAGTGTTTCTTGAGAAGAAGCTTTTAAAAGATTTTCCCTATAAAATCATATGTAAAGAGCTTTGATCCCCTATTGGGGCCTCATCGTACCTCCTTCATTTGAACAAACTTGAATCCCTTCACCCATAGGATATTTGTACGCAAGTATGGTTGAATTTGAGCTAGTTGGTTCTTGAGAAAAGGGGAAAAGTGAGAAAGTTCACAGACAGACACGACGGATCAGACCAGACGAAGCGGGAACAAAAGGCGAATCATAGATAGCTCACTTGAGCCTTCGCTTAGGTGAGCAAAAACCAAAAAAAAAAAAGTAAAAAGAAAAAAAAAAAAAAACTCAACCCAACCCCACACAAACAAACAACTATTCATTATAACAACTTCGTTATATTAGTAACATTTCTTGTTATTTTCTTCTCGTTGGAATAAATATCACTTCACACTTAGCATGTACGTTGTAGCATGTTTTAAACTGTTATAGCAAAAACAAGTGATCCAAAGGCAAGAGGGTGAATCTTGTGGATGGGAGGGAGAGAAGGGGAAGGTTGGATGTGGACTACACAGGGGTGGGAGAAGTACACATCCATTTATAGAATGCACAAGAATTACGAGTTTGACCATTTTTTGGCAGAAAAGTTTGTAGCCATTAAAAAAAAGATCCTACTTCAATAACAATTCAGCATTTGTGTGCTGTTCGAACGCTACAGTGAATAGAGATCATTACACGGTATACTATGTATAGCGGTGTTCGGTAAAGACTTTCTCGAGTACCCCAGCAGATTGGTGCCGAGCGAAGCGAGGGACCAAATCGAGTGGCGAGAGAAAAGTTTGAACAACATACTTAGACATGGTTTACCGAGAGAATTCGGAAGTCCTTCTTTGCGGTGCCAGTTAATTTTTTATTACCCTTCTGCAATCATTTTATTCTTTAATCAAGATCATCAGTATTAAAATCTTGATTGGTGCAATTTTGTATTGGCTGGGATTGTTAATTAGGCCCTCGGGGGATTTACCTGTATTCCAGAGCCAGGTGAGGATGTAAAGTGAATGATTTCAAGATTATGAGGGATTTTTTCCTAACACATTCCTCACCCATGTTTCAGGAGTTGCTGTCAATGTCTTGTTCAAATGTTTTGTGTTGAACTTAACGTTTCTTTTGGACATTTCGACAAGATGGAAAGGGATTGTTCCCATGATTTCTGGATACTAATTCTGAAAACAGGAATCATGAAAATGGGAATTTTTTTTGAGAGGGGGTGGGGGGGGGGGGTTTCGAACTACCACAGAACACAGATCAGATTTATGCTGGTATGAATGATATCAAAATTCCTGTATAATATGAATATGTCTGAATGGGTGGGATATGTCGGATGTGATGGTAGTAACACTTAATCTATTTTAATGCAGCGTTTCAGATGAGGAATGAGAGAGAGAGAGAGAGAGAGATCTTAAAATGAATTGTATTTTCTCTAATTATTCTATCGCATATCTATCTGTTTGTTTCTGTGGTAAAGTTTTTTGTTTGGCTTTATTGTAAGGGGGGGGGGGGGTACAATGCTAAACGTGCTCAATTCAATTCACTGAACGCTGTGTTCAGAAAGCATGACGACCAGGTCCTTGATTGCTACAATCATTGATAACCTCATTGGTCGTAATAATTGAGAAATAACAATATGGTATGGTTACCCAACCATGAAGCTTTGGACTAGGGGTGTACCAAGTGATTTGGTGTGGGCAAAAATCTTTTGTTCGAGGTGTGAGAGGAGCAGTGTACTAACGAGTGAGATTGAGCGAGGTGTGGGGTGTTTGGATACTTGCGAGAGCGATGGCATTTCTTTCAATGTGAGTGAAGAACATAAAGTTAATCTTGTTTCATTGAAATCCTTGAAAAAGACTCGCCCAAAATGGTAATGCCGCCTCGATTAAAAGCCTAATTTCACATCACTGTCTACGGCTCCGTACAGCTGTCGGCACGAGTCGAGAGGAATTTGGGAAACATCGATCCGTTTCGTAGGGCTGCCGTACGAACAGCCGTAATGTCGCAAGATCAAGTTTTCGACATGTCCACTTTTTCTGCGAAATTTGCCACAATTTTGGTAGTCCGCATTACAGCTGCAAGCTTGCACATATTGTGCACAGCCTCACGGACTACCGTACGATTTTTATAAATTGGCAAATGCCTTTATACCTTTCATCAAGTGTTGATTCTGCCTTGCGAAAGCCGTGCGACGATCTTCATGCGCTGCGCGGTTGCGGTTCCCGTGCGATCGGATGCAAACCTGTTAGTAATACCAAAGTCAGCCTACGAAATTTTGAAGCGGAGAGTGGGGCGCGGTTCGTGAGGCCATGCGCCCTTCTTTTTCTCTGAGTCCCCTAATATAAAGGCAGGTCCATTAGACTTTGTTCAGACTTTAAAAATGCTACCAAAGAACTAAGGAAAGGGACAGTGAAATGCTTTTGCTCAGCCCCTAGAGCCCATGAAGAGTGGTGAACAATAGCTTCCTCTGGGTAAATGTAACATTTTGAGTAAGAAACGATAAGCGCACGAACAGTACGGTGTTTCCTACGGCAACTTTAAAACACACGCCTCGTACGATGTTCGCAAAAACAGTTCTGCAATATCTTAGTGAAGCTACGGATTCGTGCTATTCATGGCTGTCGCAAGGCATGTGCGAGCGTCTGCGAATTCTTGAACAATTTTACCGACATCGTTGCGCGAACC
>CAJDSM010063499.1:0-14519 GCA_903981925.1 Ostrea lurida | reverse complement strand
GGTGTGGCACGATAAAGATCCCTCCATGCTCAAAGCCCTGATGCCGAGCATAGGCTAAATGTTGCAGCCCTTCACCGGCATTGGTGACGTCTCCGATAGATGTAAATATTCTCGGTGGGGTTAAAACAATAAATAATCAATCAGTCATAATCAAAAAGGATCACACTCCAATGAAAAAATATCTAATACAACAATGTACTTATTCGCCAAAACGTCCAATTATAATCTTTGCCAATCTATGTTTTCTGTTTTTGCATGTTTTCCCCCATGTATCTTTTAATCTAGATTAGTGTTTCTAGAATTGCCAAGTACGTGTTACTTCAACCATATGGGAAAATTGCCAAAGTAGTGAATCAAACTAACCCCCCCCCCCCCCCCCCCAAGCAACCTCCACAGAACACTTTGCTGATATCATAGCTGCCAATCGAGGTACCTGTATCTCGGCTCTTTACATAAATTAATTATCATTTGTTCGCTTCCTCATGTTATTATGGGGATATAGCTATGATATAGTAGTCCAAAATGAGGATCTTAAGTCTCATTTCAAAAGTCCTAAAATCCGAAACCTCGCTCATTAAATGGCGACAGAATTTCATGACTATTATGATATTCTGTGGAAGAATACGCCAGACGTTGGACAAAATCTGAGGGAGGATCTTGACACTTTTGTCTGAATGGATCGAAAGATATATTCGGAAATTATTAAAAATCCCGATATAACCATTTAGCTGGGAAAATGCGTACTATTTACCCTTTCCTGTCTTTAAGAGCAAGAAGTGGTAAATGACTTTACATAAACTATAGAAAACTTTTTGTATGGTTCAGCTGATCAAAGCAAGTAAACATTGTCTTTGTTTGTAAAAAGTCACTATTATACTTGTCTTTTTAATGAACTAGGTTTACTTCAACATCTGGGAATCCTACTTATACTCTAGCAATCTGACTAAAGATGAAATTCTTCAAAAATCACTTTCTGTTTTGAATACTTTCAATATTCGCAGAATCAGGATCAATTTGAATTACCATAACCTTTACTGGATTCCAAATATATAAGAATCTCACACACAAGATACATCGCTGGTTCCAGTAAGTTGCTCTACCACTCTATCCTTACTACTAACAAAACTACTAACAGCTGTTAAAGAGTACACTTCAGAGGATATGTTCCACATACATATTCCAGAAGGGTTCAATCAGATGTGGATTCTCAAAACTACTTAGAGCTTATAGAAAGCTTCAAGATCACGAGATTTTTCTAAAATTGACTGCATCAATAAACATATAGATTTCTCACAACTTTTATAAACAATTTCTCAGATAAATTAAAAATCTAGGCTTTTCAAGATAATTGATATATTGCTTTTGAACAAAAACGGCACCCTGAAAATACAAGTTTCTGGTTCATTGGGAAACAAGATACTATTATTTGTCAGAAACCACTCTGATTGCCCCACAAGTACTCTAAGAAATATTAAGAGCATGCTTGGGTTTTCTTATAGATAACTATATTTATGTAGTTTTGGAGACCATGTATTCAACAAATCTTGTTGGTATTCCTATTGGGTACTAATTGTGCCCCCTTATTGGCAGACTTATTTATATTCATATGAAGCGCAGAATTTGTTCAGAACTGTACGGGATAAAAACAAAAAACTTGCCGTGTCCTTCAACCTTACTTATAGGTATTAAGACGATGCTCTATATCATTAACAATCATAATTTCACAATTATAGTCCAATTGATATATCACTGACGAACTTGAAATAAAGGACACACAGAATCTGACAGATGTGCTTCATATTTTGAATTTTACTTAATATTGACTCTAATGGTCGACTGATCAACTACATTATATGATAAACGTGATGATCTTGACTTTGCAATTGTCACTTTCCTTTTTTTTAGTAATTTGTACCATATCACTGCTTTATGGTGTGTAGTCTCTCAGTTGATTCGATACGCAAGGCATGCCATGCGTATGATGTTTTTTTAAACGCAGCGCCAATACTAACCAAAAGTTGATTTGCAGGTTATAACGAATCTCGTTAAAGTCACCATTTCGCAATTCTACGGTCGCCTATAATATGACTTGTTTGCGATTACAAAGTATCACTAAGTCATATGTTGACTGATTTGTTTCATACCATTTGTTAGACTGCCATTTTCCTACTAGATTTTGACTACGGGTAATCACGTTTACTTTGTTTCGACTACAGGCTCACGGCGGGTGTGACCGGTAGCAGAGATGCTTACATCCTCCATGGCACCTGATCTCTGCTTCGCTTTGTCGAAGGTCAGTGGTTGCCCTACACTCGATTTTGTATTGTGTTTTTTTGGACTATTGATTATGTTTATACTTTGTTACTTGCACATTTTACAATCATAAACGCCATAATCTTTGTAAAATTATTTGTGCTGTGATAAAAAAGGAACAATGCAGCAATTTTATATTTTATGGGAGTTGTTCAGTTAATTACTGCGTATCTTATTTTTTATGCTCATATGAAAATCCGAAGGCAGTGCAGCTTTAATACGCATTTCATATGTTTATGGAATGCCAGCCTGAAATGATCAAGTGACAATTATAAATTATTGTACCAAACAGTCGAAAACTGAGTCAATCAAACATGTATTTGTTTATTCTCTTAATGCGTTGGTGATCTGTTCTATTCTTTTTGAGTTTATAACTTTAGGTGCCTCACTAGGTGTCCACTCAACGAATGAGAATATCGAAAAAACAAAATAAAACGCATGATATGAAATTCCGAATGATTTGTGACTAGTCGCATTATACAAATGTTATTGAATTTTAATCTGTATGGCGCCATACAATGAATATATCGTTTGTGCATGTAGATTACAACACGCGTCTAATTATGGTTATAAAGGCGTAGATGAATTAAATAATTAAAATGTATATTCAATGGACATATAATATTAGATCAGTCGTGATATATGCTGAAATGTACACCGTAGAGCCCGGGCCGATAGAGCATGTGCGAGTGCAAGATAATAGGCTATTAGGCCTAATGGAACAGATTGGACTATCTGGAAGAGAATACTATATGCATCCTTTCGTTACATAACTTGAAGGTATTGAGGTAAGTTTATTTCATTTGCGCTTCCATCGTCGAAACCTATGATGCTTGTATGGAGCGCCGGCTGGCCATACTTTTGAATGTCATAATTATTAAATTTTAAATGAATATTTATAACCTTTCTCCTTCTTGGATTTTTCTAAACTTTTGGAATTTTAAATATGATATACCAAGGTACAATTTTCCGTTGAGAAATATTTTGTTGCAATTAGTTCCCGAAAATTTTCTATTTCTACTGGACTATAGGTCAAAATTAGCATCATTCCTCATAATTTAATTCAGAAATTTGAATTCAACGTTATGTGATGAATAACTTGCGAGATAATAAGACTTTTGCATGAGGCGGGCGAATTTTGTCGTAGCAACAAAGTAGAAACAACGTCAAATGCATTGTGACGTCATTCTAGGACGTCACAAAGAGTAAGTTAGATTATACAAAATAATTGATGTTACTCAATCTTGTTTCAGCCAATCAAATTGCTTGTAACAAGTAAAATTAAATTATTACAAAGTATACTACAGTAGTTACATATACGATCTGCATTGTAACTGAATTTAAATATGAACATAAATACAATTGAACATCGTTATCTCAAACTCGATGGGACCAAGCAAAAAAACTTGGAGACACATGGATTCAAGATATCGAGGGTGAAAATACTCAGAAAATAGGTGGCTGGGACCCCCATATTAGTTCGACAGAGCCATGGTATTCGATATATTAGAGTATGAGATACCGAAGTTCAGCTGTATGTATGTACTATTGTTTCTAGTAGATAGCGTTGTAGTTATTGGAAAATTATCAACCTCGTAGTATGTATGCATTTTAGTCTTCACATCCAACGTATTCTGGAAGACGTTTGTATGGCAGTGCAGTCCATTAAATTAGAAGATCAAAATTATGGTCAACTGCCGATGGTATTGAGCACCTTGCGAAAGGAATTGATCATTGCTGACAGTAAGTCATCCTACAAGACCACGAAAATAATAAAAAAATCAATTGTGATTGTAGCCAACGGCAGAAATCTATTTAAGTAAAGGATTTAATTCATCTAATCACATGAAAATGTCATCAAATGAATGTCATAGCAATCTTAAAACGAGAGCATTCCTAACGTTTAATGGGTTATATGTACTATAATATGTAATGATGAACATGTTTTAATCACGAGATAAACTAAGTACCCGAGGGTAAGAATTTATCTATATTTAAGGAAAACATCATATATATGAATTTTCAAGGAATAGATATTTTCCCTTACTATTTAGTATTATATCCTTGATCGCTACTTTATGGAAGGTGGTTCCTACTTTCAAAAATATTTGTCCCCTGTGGTAAATAAACCAGTTTGTGTTCAGTTCTTTGATAGGATAAAGAAACTTAGAAGTTAATTGTAGCCAGTCGTAAAGTGTGAGCAACATTTTGATTTTTAATCAAAATTCAATTTATTCAATATTGCAAGTTATATCTGAAATCAGTACGTGACATATGATTTAGAATATGCAACACACGTACTTTTATATATAATGATAACCATGCAACCACAAAGTCTGATCATTGCTTATTGACAAGCATGAGAATATATAATTACATTTCACATTTTCAAATTAAATATATAGCAGAACGAACAATCCAAATTGATATGACTGTGCAAAAGGGATATACATGTACTTACAATATCTTTAATTAGTTACTGTCACTGATGAACAATTATCTAAACAATTTGTTTAATACCTTTTTATTTATTTCTTTATTCCAATAGCAAACTAAGGAGTATGTCCCAGTTGCAAGAGGAGAAACATCAACAACGAAAGAATTTGTCCCCGTGAATATCGACTTCGACAGCAGATCTTGCTATATATTAGCATTTGTATACTGATATAGCTATATGGATAATCCCATAGATATATATAGCATTGGTGTTGTGTGTAACTAAATCGAATAATGCCAGATTGAGTTCTGTTATTATATTGAATTATTATGTAATGCTTATTCCTCCTAGACTATGGGCACACGGCAGGTGTGACTGGTCGAAAGGGGATGCTTACTCCTTATATCTTACGGCTTATATTTCCAAAACACCCATTAATATAATCAATATTTTGAAATCCATAACCATTCATATACTTTTCAAAGATAACAAATAGTGATTAATATTGTAAGTCAAAAGTAGAATACAAAAACAAGAGTTGGACAAACACGGACCCCTGGACACACCAGAGGTTGGATAAGGTGCCTAGGAGTAGTAAGCACCCCCTGTAGGCCGGCCACACCTGCCGCGAGCCCACAGTCTTGATCAGGTAAACGGAGCAATCCATAGTCAAATCAGTGTGAAGAACGGCTTAACAATCGCAATGAAACACATCAGACAGCATATGACTCAATGGTAGGTCATAATGGAAAACTAAATTGTTATAACGACCATGTTATTTACTAAATGCTGCATTTCAACGTGGTTGTTGAGACCCCTGCAACAACAACTTGTTTGTAAATAGCCTGCCTCGATCCAAAAACCGATCATACGCAGAACAAGCTCTTGCGTATCGAATATGTTGAGAGACATACACACCATATGTAGGTGATGATGGAATATTGCTACATAAATATGGGAAGTTGACGATCGCGAAGCCAAAATCGTCCCATTTGCCATAAAGTTGAGTAGATAGTTTGCCGTTAATGTCAATGTTCAATAAAATATCGAAGTATGAAGCAGACATGGAAGACTCTGTGGTGTACTTTATTTCTAGAAAGAGCAACGTACAGTCCCTGAAACGTTCTACTTTACCACGTCTACACCGTCCCCCTGAAACGTTTCTACTTACCAATCTTTATCACGTGCGGTCACCTTGCGGTTCTGCAGTGCGTCACCGGGTCACAGTTTTATTGCGAGCATCAGCGTAGCGGTCCACCGTTCGCGGGCACGCGTTACCGTGCCAGATCAGCAGGGCGGGGTTCCCCGGAAGAAACATAACACCGCTATGCAAGGATAACAGAGATAATCAGGCTTTTTTTCTTTGCATTGACATTCGAAATCCAGAAAGCAAGCTACATGTGACATTGACAGATGCTGCCGTGTTTGTTATAATGCATCTTTTAGGGTGTTTGTTAATTGCAGGTATATATGTATTCCTTGTTGCTCGATAATCCTAATCAACACTGTACACACATCGTATACTCCGACTGTTCCGTGTTACAGTGCTAATAAAAAAATAATAAAAAATACTGGTTGTGACAAGGGGTACACCGTCCGTGTTTTAATGCATAGAATTTTAGGGGTGTTTGTTAATTGCAGGTATATGTATTCTCGTGCCCTTAAAATTTTGAAGCCATGCATGTACGCCCGTAATCCTGGATGTCGTTACAGTGCCTATATAAAAAAAAAACTATTATAAGTTTTTTCTATTTTGCACATACAGGGTTGTCCAGAAAAACGGGAACATTTCATATATTTTTTGGGAGGGAACTTCTACTAAATCTCTATATTTTATGGTTTTACCTAACAAAAAATGATCATTTTCTGAATATCGCTGTGAAATTTAATGCATCTTGTCTTGTAAATAACATTTTTATCACACTTAAACCAGTCTTCGCATAAATAGCTGCCGGCGCAACGCTGACGACGTCAAAAACGTAAACTTCGTGATGTTTGTTCACGTCATATTCATTCTCTCTCAAAAATACCGTCCAATATAGTGAAAAGACATTCTATATCGCTTCCAATGCATTTAAAACGTTTCGTGACCCACTTAAGAAATGACGTGCTGAATCTTTCATAGTCACGAAAATCTCTTTCCTCACAAAATGATTGTTTTAATGCAGGAAGAATGCAAAAATTTCTTATGACGGTCCATGCACCCTATTTTTAAGTTTTTAGTCTCTTTTTGTCAGTCTACCATGCGCTCTTTCATAGGGGTTACCACTCCAACCATCCTTAAAACCTTTTGTGCCATGGTATACCAATGTCCGAGACACAAGTTTGTGTCGTTCTATCGTTTCCATCTTTCTTTAGTTTGAATTGGGCCAAGCACTCTCTCCACACAGTAATTGAAATTATCTAAATTTTGATGTGCCACGCGAAATTACATCCGACGTTGCCATTTTTGAAAAAATTTCTAACGGAAAGGTTTGTACGTTGTGTTATAACGTCATAAAATTTTTATTTATGACGTCATTTTATTATAATTTTTATATTGACATTGTTTGTAAGACCATAACGCCTTTATTGATATAATTATATTTAAAATATAATGTTTGTACAAATAAAATATAGAGCAAAATTTCAAACCGAAGTGCTCTTTTCGAACGTGCAAAAAAAATCGGTGCCGCCGATTACTGATTATTTTGCACCTTTTAAATGCCGCGTTTTCATATTTGTTTGTAACCAAAACCTTAATATTTTTTTGTGAAAATTTACGATTATTACCATCCACTAACAATAGGCAAAATTTAGTAAAGTTTGGTGGCACGTAGTTTAGAATATCTTAAAAAGTTCGCGTTTTTTGGGACAACCCTCGTCTGTGCATTTAGAAAAAAGAATAATCTTCATGAGAAATACTTGTGTACGGTTGTATATATATTTAGGCATACTTTACAGAAATACACGTACAGTATGCTTTATAGATTGCATAATTTCATACAACATGCAGTATCATTTTGGTTTGTTTTATCATTTATATCCATTGATTGAATGTATATGTATTTTTATTACCTAACATTATTATGTATTGGATACAATTATTTATTTAATTTTTTTTTTACTAATAGTAAAATATATCTAACCAAGGGAAAAATTCCAAAAAATTTCGAATGATTAATTCATATTGCGTTCCAGCGTTGCGGATCACCGTGTAGTCACCGTTCACATTGCGGTCCATTCGCAATTAGCGTGCGGTCAACGGTCACCAAATTGCGGTCACCGTACGGTCACCGTGCGGTCTGCGTGCGGTCACCGTGCGTGTGGTAAAGTAGAACGTTTCAGGGACTGTATCAAGTAATAGTCTTTTTACTTGAAATTGTCAAATGAAAACACTCCAACAGTGTTGAAAATATGAAGCAAATCGATATTTTACAACTGTTTGGCAAATAACACAGTGGTTTGAAACAAGAAAGTGCGTTTCACTGATGGACTGTTGTTGTTCCATTGTACATGTTCCTTATGCCTGCAGTTGCTGTATTTATTCATAGATCTTCTAAGGATTCTATGTATTATGTGATTGCTATGTTGATGTGCCCTTGCGACGAAAAACACCAACGCCGTTGTACAATGGACACAGAAGGTATAAAGGCAGACATGTTCCTTGATGATAGGGTAATCCTGTACTGCTCTCCATTATCAAGTTTCTGATTCATGAAAACTCAAACACTCTATATTGATATAAACAAATTTATTTGCAGACACAGAAAGACAAAAAAAAAAACAAAGAAAAAAAAAACAAAAAAACAAAAACAAACCCCAAACAAATTATTTACAACAGCCAAGGACTTGTTAGTGATTGGTTAGGAGCTTGTGTCATTTCGTTTTGTGAAATTTCTGTCTTTGAATAATAATATTTCATAATATGCATAATGCATGATGAGTAAACTTGTATACTATCTCGAAGTATGAAATATATGAAAACGGGAAATAAAAATTGCAAGTATATTTCATTAATTTGATTATGTTAAAAGAATCACATCAATTAATTAAAAACAGAGTTATGGTTGACTTCCGTTTGAAACATGGATGAAAATTTCAACATCAGGATTATATGTCAATTCAATTCAAATGTCATTGCCTAGCTGACTACCTCAGTAGGTAAGCACGTTAACGTTGTCTTCTGAACTATAGATCCCGGGTTCGATTCCAGCAGTTTTTTGTTCCAAATTGCTTTCAACTAAAACTGCAGTTTTTTGACGAAATAGAGCGAATACTTTTCTTTTATTTTTAAAATATTGTTTATCATCCACATCAAATTTCTGTGGTGTAGCATTCCACCTTAGATGGACATAAGCTGCCAGAA
The DNA here is from genome assembly GCA_903981925.1 of Ostrea lurida. Classification (NCBI taxonomy): domain Eukaryota; kingdom Metazoa; phylum Mollusca; class Bivalvia; order Ostreida; family Ostreidae; genus Ostrea; species Ostrea lurida. The sequence continues at coordinate 5,421 of CAJDSM010063499.1, read as the reverse complement.
TCACATTTTTAAATTTTTTTACCCAATTTATTGGAAGAGTTTTATACAACATGAACATAGCCATTGGCATATCGATATTCATACATTTTGCAATTCAAACATAGTGTTCAACAAATTCGATTGAAACTTGTTCTTTCCCTCGTGAGATTTATTTCTATACATTCCTAACGCAGTTCTGGATCAGCATTTTAAACACGATCAGATTTAGAATTAAATGATGTTTGCATGCTAGTGGATAGCCAATGCCCCTTAGTAGCAAGTTTTGTTGATATTTATCTGCTTATATCAGATGATTGATTGTAAGGTGATAAAGGAGACATTGTTAGAAATGATCTTTTTATTTTAAAGGCAAAGGGTCTAAGATTTTGATGAAATTTTGCATGTGCTAAAAAGGAGACAATCTCGAAGATTATGTGTAGAAAGTTACAAAAATTCGTCAGAATGTGTACAGATACACCGGATGAGATAATAATTTCAAAGTTGTGTGTTTGACTATCTCATTCAATATTCATCGTTTTGTTTCTGAAGATTGCTGATTTAATTGGCGCTTTCGATGACGTAACAATGCACTGATGCTAATTTACATCACTTTGCAATCCTACAATGCAGCCAAATTCCTGACGTTAACCAACGTCAATATGAATTGAGGCGGGAAAGCTTTTTCTTGTCCTCCAGACAAATTATTTTATAGAGGGCTTAAACATCAAAATGTGATTTCTAGAGCTGCAGCCGTAAATAACTAATTATTAATAGTGTCGATTCGTTTGTTTGTTTGGGTTTTTTTTATTTTACTTTTTCTTGCATGATAATGTGAAATAATTCTTGAGATAAATTATATACTCTATGCCTTTGATAGATTCGAGTTACTTACAAAATAAACAGAGCTTCCCGAATGTTTCAAATCATAAATGAAATAGTCTTACTTAAAGGCACAAATTCATCTACCATAAAAATAATTGTTATAAACGTAAAAAAAAAATGTGTTATTTTAAGACTAATTTGATAACGTTAACTATTCCTGATTAGAGAAGTCTTCGCAAATGGTATATCATATATACCCTTCAGTGGTAAAAGTCTCAGTTGAAATACATGTATAGGTGTACAAATTACACAATACACTAGTTTGCACATATCTTAATTAAAGTTTTTACTATACACGAGAATCTGCCATCCATGGAGAGTTACGAGTATAAGTTAAGTTTTTTGGATTTTTGTTTACTTAGTTGCAGAATTCGTAATACACCGGTTGTCTAAGCGAGTAATATACGTCAGTCAAATGCATCTGGTGGAGTGTTCTTGCATCATTTACGCATTACGGTCCAAATAGTGAAAATCGATGTCGTCCTCAAGGTAGAAAGTCCACTTCGGTATACTAAAAAGTACAAATTAGTTCCTGTATTATCTTTTTAAAACCTTAATGGCCACTTTTGTACTCTGAATTTATGAAAAGAAATAAACAAGCCTTTTGAAATATATATCTGGTAAAAATCTAGTCAATAAATAAATTGTTAGAATAAATAAATGATATTGTGTCCTGGTGTGGCACCTCCCCTTTGATCTAGCCATATTTCAAATCAGACAGAAAAAGGTTAGCAATTCCAACGTACATGTAACTGAATTACTCCTGGGGTGGGGCTTACTTTACCACAGAACCAAACAATAATCATAGATCAACAACTACATGCATGCCATAACATTTATTCAATTAACGCAATTTTTATTTGATTTATAAAATTGCGAAAATTATGCATAGTAAAAGTATTCAACTGACACACAATCAAGCCATCCGGCTCTGGAACAAGTTACAATGTACCAGGGGGCGCAGTGGAGGCCAAGACCCTGGGCAGCTTTAAGAATCAGCTGTCCGGTGCCGCTCAGCTGCAGATGACTCTGTGTTATTTTTAACTTTTTATCTATTTCAACGTGCACTGTACACTCACACAGAGTGCGATAATACTTAAGTGGTAATGCATTATACCGGAAGAAGGTACCCGTTTATTGGGCGCCTTCAGGCGGCCTCTAGATACCCTACCTCCCTTAATTCAATTTTGCCCCTGTAAATGCATGTTATAATTCTCAAATGCAAAAAAGCACGTGCTAATACTAGTGTCTAATCCACTATCTGTTGTGGGTTTTTTTTTTCATGTCCAAGTACCATGATCTTATATGTACACATGGTTACAAATCAAATAGTGAAACTATGATTCCTAGCTAGAATCATGAATAATATAATTCCTATTGTGTCCTTAGCTCTGATTAGTCAATTTCAAGTTTGGGAATGCAAGTTATTTTTGTATAATCTGGCTTGGTATGTGGACACCCCCATCGCCTTGACAACTAGCAGCCTGAACTACTAATTTTTTGCAGTTTCAACAAATAAATAAAAGGAAGGGAAATATTTGTAGTTGTTTTTTTTAATTCTGTAATTAATTATAAGGAATTACTCAAATTTGGGGACATACCTGGCTTGGGTCAGTTTACCCTTTTTTATGATTGTACTTCCTGGTCACATTTGGCCTCCACGTTACCTACCCGTGCATGAAAACGTTGGGCTGGATCTTCATTATGTCGGTGTTTCTGCAGATAACTTGAGCTAGAGTGGTTTTCTTGATTTCATCCAGCTGAGGCAATGTGAATCCCGTGATGGGCTTTTTGTTTTCGTAATACATCCTGTGTCGCAAGAAAATTAAAGTCAGTGTCATCATTGTGATTAACAGAGCAGCGGATATAATTGGATTCATTTCAGTGTTTGCCCTTTAAACATCTGAATAAAATGATTGACAAAAATAGATATTAGTGATCGCGAATATATAGGTTTCAGTAGTACAAAAAGTAGAGTATCTCTCAGACATAACGAAGTTTCATAAGATCTCTGAAACACAATATAATTTTGAAATGTTGGTCCGTATTCGCTTTAGAAACGATTCGTTGCTATATTCATCTACCATGATACTAACAAAGTCTATGAACTCATTATAAATGAAAATAAGAATGTCTCTCTGTTTCAGAATATAATAATATAACAACAAAGATCACGAACAGTGATCAACCTCATAAGTCCTAAATATAAAATGGCGAAATAAACACTGTGTTAATCGAAATCATATATATACAAAATCGAGTGTTGGGCAACACGGACCTCCGACAAAAGCGAAGGCAGGATCAGGTGCCATGGAGGAGTAAGCATCCTCTGCTGACCGTTCAAAAATAGCAAATAACTTGTTAATCTATAAAATACAAAACAAGGGTCTGGCAAACACGGACCCCTGGGCACACCAGAGGTGGGATCAGATTTCTAAGAGGAGTAAGAATCCCTTGTCTACCGATCATACCTGTCGTGAGCCCATTCTCTTGATCTTGAGCAAACGGAGCAATCCGTAGTTCACTGTTTCTGAAACGGATGGCCTGCACTATTCTTCTAAAACAATCATCATCGTGTACGCCACAAATGGCAATACTTTCTGTATTTGACTGCATACTGTTTGTTCGGCAATGATCTCATATCATACACGAAATTACAACATCTGTGCATTGAAATATAAATTGTGCGAAGGTAATACAAGTGTTAACGATTATATCTCTCACTGAAGAATGATAGGTCAATCGAATTTGGTTGAGCAAGTTGACCGCTCTAATCAATGGACGTCGTACGTAGCAAACTGGCAACAATTTGAGTTATACTTGGTTTTAATCATCGCGCCTTGTAGTATGGCTGTATCTCTGCTCTCTATGGCTATATATAGTCGTCCCTCTTGGATCCTCTTGCAGTGGCTCATTGTCTCTCAATAACTGCACGCGCCCTCTAGCATCTATCACTATTTGCCAATTCTGGCCTCCGCACCGGCATTGTTTAGACTTTACACTCGCTTAATAATCAGGTACATCGAATCGCTATTGCCATTACAATTTACAAACCAAACCGTTATGATGCTCTGATCAATTCGGTAGCTCTTGTCTTGGCATAGTAATGGAATCGACATCTGTCCTTATTGCCATAATCTAATAGCGCCGACACTCGATCCTAATACTAGCTGCTCTGTTACATAATTATCCACTTTACTGATGATATGCTGTTCAGTACCTCCAAGCGTTCCCCACTATGTTACGTCTCCTACTATATATTACACTGAGAAAGAATCTGTTTGCGGCGCTATTATGTATCAGTCTAAGAAAACTTGTTTAGTTGTGTAAAGTTTGCACATTTTCTGTACTCCCATTAAGGCGTAGAGGGCGGGGTCTCGACCCGGTATGTTGGACTCTCAGAGATCGTTGTTCCCCCGCGACGTGAGCTAATGGGTTTACTCGTCTACATATTTTAACCTCTAACTACAACTCTCACTTATGCTCAATCTATCCAAACGGTTACTGTCTGAAAAGTACTCAAACTCCTTGATTCTTTCTACTTCAAGAAAGTTGCCTGTATATAGTGGCAGCGTCTGTACAGGTGCAACATTATTTTGGTTAATGGGAAATTATTTCGGTGGTTTTAATACCTTCGCTCATCTGTGTGCATGTAAGCCTATACATATACAGCCATATCGCATCTCAATCTGTGCGAGCATGGGGGCGTGTCGCAATGTGAGGCACTTTTAGAAATCCTGATCCTACCCCTTAGAACCAGCTTTGTGCCGTGCGTTTAGCATCAAACTAGTTGACCGTTCTATTCCTACTGTGAACATGTTCTCCTCTTTCTAATACACACGAAACATTATGATATCAGTTTAGAACAGTCATGTGATATCACTGCGTGCATAAGTATCTACCAATACACTACTGACCTGAACGTTAAACGTGGCATGCAAACTCACCGAACACAAACACCGCAAAATTAACGCCCATTTACAGTACCGTATAGCGGAATCCTGAAAATACTACTAAGAACTGCAGGAATTAGACATGCCGGGCGTATTATACATCTCTTAATAATTGATTTCCTGTAAGCTCTGCTCTCTTACCCCAAATAATTTGTATAGTTCCCGGGTTGTGAAGTCTATACCATGACACTCGTTTTTATAGTATTATTACTACACTGTCGGTGAAGCACCTCTCTACCTCGATTTTCGAACATTAACATACTTGCGACTTGACAATACGTGTAATTCTGAGTATATCAGATCGTATGTCGTGGCCTGCTGTTTTACTTGTACAACTTACCTAATATTCTGAATTGATATAAGCACTCTTAGGTGTGTTCGTATTTTTGAGGTCGGTTTCTCTACTTCGCCTCTCATCACCTTCTCCACTCCTTCTTTCTTGTACATCTGGTCTGGTAAGTTGAACATGTCCCTAAATCTAGGACGAGAGTATCTACCGTTTGCTTTCTTAAGCCCGACTCGATCGTTAATCATACTATGTCCAAACCGAAAAGCGGCCGCCATGAAGCTGTGGCGGATATTGGGATTCACACAAGGGTCGTAACCT
>CAJDSM010063488.1:4737-18843 GCA_903981925.1 Ostrea lurida | reverse complement strand
TTATGTCTCCATCAAGCATGTGTTGGGTGATCGTTACCGTAGAAATGAACCCGCGAACCTTTCTAAAATTTATCTTGTTTTGATAAATTAGGTATCTTTTAACCCATTTTATTATTGATATGACACATACTAAAACAGCTAATCAAATCACCGGGGTGCAACCTCTCCCCAATTCGTCTGTGAACCAAGCTTTTCAAATTATGTTAGTGTGTCAAGTTTAGACAGAGAGAAGCAGTCAACATACACACACACACAGAGCAGAGAGAGAGAGATCGAGAGAGATAATTACACATGTCTTCGCAATTCTTACTTCTCCCCTTTTGAAGAAGACCCATTGTCAAAGTTGAACACAAACAATTTTTCCCTTACCTCTAAATGATTTAATTCAATTAATGTGAAATTCCCAGTCTCATAAATTTCCATCATAAATTAAGAATTTGAATGCAAAGAGTGTCAAGGTTCTTTTAAGCTTCAGGGCCCAGGAGGCTAATTACTTCCATATGTGGGAACATTAAAAATCCATCTTGCCCATCATAATCATCCAGAAAGTCGAAATTGGATTTCTAAAAGAGGTTACCGCATAATTGCAGAATTGGCGTTTATGAAAAAAATGAAAGGTCATAGCCGAGCCGGGCATGTTTGAAGCTGTCGGTTGAGGCTTTATACGACACGGTGCACAATTTCCATAAGGATAAATAACGATATAAATCTATCAAGAATTTATATGGATAGATAGATATAAAGGGATAAATATTATTATTGGGCACACAAACACAATAAAACAATAATTTCATATAAGGGCCCCAACATGGTCACTAATACTGGGGCATGTCCCTCAGCAAAAACATATTCCAAAATATTAGTTAAGATAAAAAGATCACATGTACAGATTAGAAGATTTAATTATTAACTACGCCTCATCAAATGGGCGAGACGGGGCATTTGCCCTGAATAAAAGACACTGGTTGATGAAGTGGAAGGGTAAATGGGAATTATTTTTTGGAGCAATTTTGGGATTATACTCAATTATAAATGAACACTATAAATAAGTATTTCGATATATAACTAATACTATTTATAACTAGTTGTTCAATTGTCTAAAACTTTTTGTTTTTATATTGACAAGATTTAATAATTCCGTCGGCACTTAATTTGTCTTTGAAAACAGCGGCCAATAGGTCTCTGATCCTTATCATCAAAGTTAAGATAAAACACAAAAACTGATCTTTCTGGAAAAGAAATGGCTAAAAAAAAATAAAGATTTAATGATTTATTTTAAATCTGCATTAAACAGTTCAACTAGAATTCCCGCGGTCAATCGTATAATAATGCGAAAACTGAGAAAACCCAATTAATAAATAACTGTTCCAGCCAATTGCCAAGAGGATTTGATCCCAGAATATGCTGGCAATAACCTCTATAGGATAATATACCTGTATTGGCGAAACATTGACGACCGACCGTTCTTTGGCTAGACTAAACGTACACGAGCTTGAGGCACCTACCCCCCCCAACCACACCTAAAACAGGCGTCTTCGCACCATCGGTGAAAACCTTCGGGTTTCATGCCTAAACCACATAAATGTCCTACGCTCGTCCCCTTTCCCGAAGCTCTGTCAACACCTTGATGGCGATCCTATGCATTAGCTCCAAATCTAGACTACGCTAATTTCAAATGTCCAAATTCTGTTATTTTGCAGGATAAACTGATTTTAATTGCACAAACAGTCGGTAAAAAAAAAATTTCGAATATAAGCATAAATTAAAAACTAAATGAACCGCAGTAAATATTCAAACCAATACATTCCTTATTGAATTATAACCTGGAAAGTCCCCTTTAAAACAAATTCAAGAGACTGAAAGTTTGTTGCTTACTTAGATAACTATCGATCTCCTATTTCAAGTCCGATATTGAAAGTTGAAAGCAGTAAATCATTATTAAGAGTATGATGGGTAAAAGTTCATTAATTACTAAAACCGTTGGAAATAATGAAGAAGAATTGAAAACGCATCTGGATTAACAGTACAAATCATGCAGATGTGGCAAAGGAACGTTTTACACATTGGTGGAAAATCCAACAAGATCACTGCTAAATCAATCCCAAACAGCTAAAAAACAGGACTTCACCCGGGAACTACCTCCCACATGTTACCCAATTAATTTACGCTCGTTGTTGTCCTAGAACACAGCCCAATCAAATATTGTACTGGACACTTGTCTTCCACGCCTGATATACGAGCCTAACCGAGCCAAAGGAACCATCCTGGTTAAGTAGCTCCGGACATATTTAAAAGACACGATGAGTGTAGACACGTACTAGTAACAAACAGTAAGAAAGAACCGCCCCTAAAACCAAAGAAATTGTATTTATGGCTTTCTCTCACGAGACCACACGATGAAGACAGGAAAAAGAAGGAAAGCGAATCCCATCCTGGCATTAACACTTTGGTTTGGGTTAATTAGTTCGTCCTCACTTGACACACGCTGTCCTTATGGTCCGCTACAGGAAGCGCAGGAGGAGCGCGTCACCGAAACCTATTTTGCTGGAATTGTGGGGAAAGCGCCACGGAAATTAGGAAAGTCTCGCCAGGGAAGTCTTTTAAAAGTGTTTTGGATTAAGTCACTTTGAGTAAAACAATATTACTTATGAAAAATATTATAATCGAGATAAATGTAAACAAGTGCGTTATCATTCTCATCGCACGAAGTACCAAGAATTGTAAGGAACTTTGACCAATTTTGCATATATGTTACAATTCGCTCAAGACTAATGAATATCTGCAATAACCGTTGTAAATAAGATGAGAAAAATTAGGCACATGGTTGTATACTTAAAGATGTTCAGGTATAAATTTAACATAAAACGTGGAAATTAATGTATTTGTCTCATTTGAAATTGAGTGCTACATCTATGGTGTCGGGCTTTCAACACAAGCTATATTCCAAATAATATGATTCAATAAATTTCGGAAGTTTTTTTATTAAATGTCTTCATTGAAAGAAAAACCCAAGGACAAAACCTGCGAAATCAAACACATTGAAGCAGTTGTACACGACCAATACAATAAAATAACGCAAACACGAGGCAAATTTTAGCAAAGGCTATATCAGCCCAATCATAGGTGTGACAGAGATCTCCGGGGTGTGCTAGTGGCGTAGCTAAGCGTACAATTATGGTAATAGTGATGTAGATTAGGCCGAGCGAAAATACGCGTAAGTCTGTTAACCATCCTGAGATGCGACTGGCCGTAAAGTCGGGAAGGGGGGGAGGGCAAGCGCGATCGCGTTGTTTACCTCCCAAATAGTAACCGGGGCGTCAATAAGAATCCCAAAACTAAATGTACATTAACATGTCAAACAATTATGCGCATCTGAGCACAAAAGCGTAATTGTGCTAAATTGGCAATAATACAGATTGGGTATAGGTAAATCTCTACTAGGATATATCAAATCTGCATAATGACTGACCTGATAGTCAATTGAGGATCACCATCTGGTATACACAAAAGATGGAAAAAAAATAATAAGTTACCTCAATTAAATATAATTGTGATGATTTGCTATTGTGAGAAAACGCCCCAAAAGCTTGCAGGCAGAGCGAGGATGGCTCATGGCATAGTGTACTCGAATCTTCAAGCAAACTCAATTTAGTGTTTGTAAAAAGAAAATCCCCTGCCGTACTGTATATAATTAATGACAATTTTCCATGTATAAACAAAAAAAGTGTAGAAATATAATCCATAAAAGAAGAAACACCATATAGTTTAGGTGAAAGAGGAAATTAAATAACGATTAATAGAAATAAGATTAAAATGGAGTTCACCATAGAGATAATCCTATTAGTAATAAATTGACCCCAAATAAGCTGCTGTCTGCACATAGAGGAACAGAACTCAGTGTAATCACATCAAACAAGTGGAAGGGGACTTAGAAATGTTTGAGACTTCTGAGCAAGAAGAGGACTAAGAATCAGTATCTTCAGAACATCATGTAGCGTAATTTATTACAGACAACCCGTGACACACAACATAGATGATTAGGGCTGTGGTGGTGCACGGATCCCATTCAGTGGTGAGAAACAAGGGCCTGGCCATAGACATGGGGAGAGCGGATTGCTGCGCCAATAAAAAAGACCAGCCAAAGATAAATCTATACTGACTAAATAAAGAAGAGTTATATTGAATAAACACATAAATAATTATGAAAACAGTAGGACGACGGGCACATACTTCAAAACATCGCGTAATACCCCGACAATCACAAACCGGCACGAGGCGGGTCGGAATATCCTTCGGTTCTAATATCGATCTTCATATATGTCCCCTAATCAAAACTGGCGGGCACAGGAACATAACAAATCACGCGAACCCAAACATTCGCACCCCGAGCCCGTGCCACCGCCCCGAGTAAGTGAGCGCGACGTTGACATGCTCTATAGGTAGAAAGTAGGACGATGCGTGTATATCAAATTCAAAAGCAATTAAGAGAAATGGCCACACGCAACCTGACTTTGAGGAAGAGAGCGTAATGACGCGGGCGTCAGCGGTGGGAGACTGGATATAGAGCTTGCCGAAATATATACGGGCCCACATAAATGGGCGCGAGTTGAGATGCTGAGAATTCGGGCAAATGAGGACATTATAGTGTGAGGGAACCACTGGGCCTAATGCAATTAAAACTGAGTACAAATGTCATTTCTCAGGGAAGGGAATTATATAGGTTTGAAGGTGGCAAAAGAAAGGGCCACTCCCAGCAAAGGGAGAAGGTAAAAAAGCGTTGTAATTATGTGTCACGGGCATAAAAAACGACAAAAACTCGCTAAAAAGCCACCGAGGTACCATATGAGGAAGCTTATAGTGGAGGTGGGTGGGTGACTCTAAATGTGTGAAACCCCACAATTAAAAAGAGATAACAGTAATGATTGTAGGTGAATGGAACTTGAATGGATACTGGGGACGCCAAAGTAATAGCCAAATTTAATACTTATAATCAAGATCAAAGGAGTAACACATCAAGAAGTCCGAGGGCGTACCAAACTACCATGGAAGTCACAGAGGGAAAATAAGAGAATGGGTGAACAGAGGCAAGATTGTTCATGTCATAAACGGATACAGATTCAAAAAATAATGTAAACAGAAACATAAAAACGTCAGACGACCCAAAGTAGAAGGGTAAAACTAGAAGCCCCACAGGTGATTAGGTGAACGGCACACCGCACAATATATCACAATAAATTCTAGGTCCCTAGAAAGGTGATTGCTACTCAATCACTATGCTACGAGAAAATTGTTTGGGTGGTTCCAGTATAAAATGAATAAGCCTGTAGGGACATATATGAGCTATTTATACAAAATGCTCAGGTCCAACCGTCCACCGTGCCATTCCGAACATGGCAATAGTGTTTATCTGCCGTAGATGCAAACCACGGTAAAAACACTAGAAGCAATAGTAAGGCCACTAACTAGAAAATTCAGATCAAGATAGGGTAGGAGGTAAAGGGAACCAGTGATAATCAACAAAGCTCCACAGGTCAGACCTCTTCGCGATGTTCACGTATCAAATTTCCATTAATCTCTATGCGTACATATCTGCGTCATTGAAACCTCTATGGAAATAAAAAAGCAAGCAATAAACTAGAAAATGTAAAACAATGAATATATAACACAACTGGGATTAACACAAAATACTAGGGACGAGCATAACGCAGTCTTAAATAGTCTCTCGTCTCGAAAGGAGGGAGGAGAAGGGAGTCTCTAGCGCACTAACTCTGAGGATTCTCAATACATAAGGCAGACTAACACACTTCTGGCCGGGGTTATTCAATACCCACCCACTCGACAATCGGCCCCCCCGCCCTCCGCCGGTTAGTTGGCCTGTGTGAAGTCCGTCCTGGGCCATCTTGTGCAGCGGCCGGTTAGGACCAGTCTGTCTGGTGTTGTATCTCTGTGCAGCAGGTCCCACCTGAGCGCCGGAACTGGTCACTCTCGAGTATGAATTGTGAGGAGACTCACGTATTACTCGTGTATCACCTTTACACAGCATGCTAATAGAGAGAGAGTAATGTTTCTCATTCAAAAATGATAAACAACACAGATATACAAATCTCAGTAGAGAAAAAGATAAAAAAGTAAGCTAAACTACCATCACCATTGGGGATTCCCGGGACCCATGACCCTGGCCCCTGAGAGAGTTGGAGACAGGGTGCCCCATGTCAGAGATGCACGGGATCTCTGATCAACCGAATGCAATAAGAAGTGCGGACTCGATTTCATGCTATTTGGGATTGAAAGATTTCAGAATTACAATTCCCCGAGATATTAAACGCCACGTCATGGGCTAAAGAACTTTATCCATTGGTTTGCGGGTGAATAAGAATATCGCGGAATGAATAGTGAGCATCGGACAAAGGCTGGATCTGGCTGTTAATCAAAGCGGTGTTAGCGGGTAGAAATGCCCATCCGGATCCGCCCCCGTTATAAAGAAGCATTCTAGTTGGGGGAAATTGTAGGGTTCAAGAAAGATTTAGGAAAAAAATCATCAAGCACGAGAAAATTCCCACACAATTAAACGCATCGGAATTCAAAGTGAAATAAATTCGGATGAAAATATGAATGTGCCGTCATTGAGGGTTACCGTGGATTGTAGTGGATATAGTGTGCCAAGAGCTTCGGTAATACTTAAGAGTCCCTGCGGGCTAGACGTTGCTACAATTATAATAAATCCGTCGCTCTGAACGAGCTGAGAGGTCTTGGGGGACCCCTTCAACCAGAAAATTAAAAGATAAACCACAATGTTAATCGGTGTATGGTAAAGGAACCGGCACCAAATAAACTGCGATATAATCGAAAGTAAAAACGAAAAAGCATAAACAGCGTAACCAAAGACACTGGCTCACGAGCATCGCGAACATCCATGGGCGTAGAAGGGGCACGAGAGAGAGAAACATTACGACAAAGTAGAAAGTTAAGACCAGAACAAAATTTAAGGAAATAATACGACAGATAAAGGCTTAAATCTAACTAGTACTGGAGGAACCAAGAAAAAAATCTTTAAAACAACAGTTTGGAAAATGTGAAAAAGAATCATCATGGCTTCATAGACAGAGCCTAGCAATATTGTTGTTGTATATTTACATAAATATAATTATAATTTTGCCCCCTAAGGTCTTTAACAATAATCATGAAAATCAATGAATCAGACATTAAGTTTGAAGGTTGAAAAATTATTTATTCTCTTATAATAGACTTTCAGTTCGTTATTGAATCTCATGTAAACTATAGCGATCAATAGAAAATCAAGATTTTTGCTATTTATGGGGGATAATTCCCATTTTTTGGGCTTCATTTCAAGCCCTTGAATAGATTTTCTGATACAGATTACACCAACAAAAAATTATAAAACCTATTTTTTTCTGTTTCATTGAAGTATGATAATTTTTTACCAAAGTGAACCTTGAAACTGCTTGCTGCAGAGTTACTGCTTTGCAACCTTTAATATTGTTTCATATTCGATGAGTCGTAATTATAAGAGAAATTTTCACTTAGTCTGTGGGATATTTTTTTAATAACTACGATGTGAAGTAACATCCGTAAGATTGTGTTTAGTACATCATGGTGCTGTGATTTTGATCTTATAAAATACAATAATTTCGATAAATTGTTTCGAAAAAAAGGAAAATTTAGGGTATTGAGATCCGCCGTCATTGAAAGGGACATTGACAAGTTTCAAGCTGAAAATGTTTAGTTTCATTTTTTTTTTATGTTTACAATGCTCACATTAGAGATATTTCTAATGGTCAGAAAATTTGAACTCATTGTTTACTTTCAAGTAGATTACAAGCAACTTACAATTCTTCGCCCTAATATGTGACGAAGACTCGAGCCATGTTTTATGTTTACCTAATATTGAATATGCTATATACGTTGCAGTTTTTGAAAAGCAGAATGGTTTTAGTTCAAATTACAAGTTCATTCTGAATACAATTGATGTCTTTCCCCGCTTCTCTTTCTTCTCTTTTCCCAACTTTTTCCAATTTTCCCTGTTCCTTTTTTGTCAGCTTTTTTTATTCATATTTACCACTTTCCCTAACACTTTTCATTTCCTTTCAATTTCTTTTTTTTTTTTTTATTTTTTTTTTCCTTAGCATTTTTTGAAGAGGGGGGGATGGGGGGGAGGGGGGAGGGGGGTGAGTGTTTTCCGTGGTGGGCTTTTTCTAAGAAGCCTTTGACCGGCACACATGAAGATTTTTTTTCTCCATCGTGCGTGTTCCCAGATCCAGATCTGTGGGCTGCGCCCAGTCAGCGATGGGAATGGGACGTAGACGTCAGTAGTGGTGTCAACCAACGGGGGGTCCCGACGGTCGGCTGGGCTTCCTTCCTTTTTCTTTTTTTTGATAACCAAAAGAAGGGGGACTGGATTTGTTTGTTGTATGGCGGGGGACGGGAACGAGAGAAAAGAGATCTTCACCACGACGTGGTCCGCGCTATTGAAATTTTTGGGGTTTGGCGGGTGGTTGGGGAAGGCTTGTGGTGTGTAAGGGCGGTTTGAGGGGTACTCAGGATCGTACCGTTCACGCGGTCATTTGTCTTCTAACCGGGGTCGATGCGTGATGCACTCAAATATGCCGTGAGCGGTGACGTGGTCGGGTGCGTCTATCTTGTGGGGGGGCTGTTGTGGTTGGGTCTCGTTATAGCCTCCGCTGGCGCGGGGCGGTTTGCCCCTACAACAATACTCCATTGGGCTCTTGGAATTTTTGGTGAATACTCATATATTTTTAGCATCTCAAGAACAAATATACAGAGAGCCATTTTATTGCTTCCTTTTTTGCCACGCATGTAGTGACTCCGATTGGCAAACGATTATCCGAAAAGAACTGTAATAACAATAATTGTGAACTGCCCTGCTGCTTCCTTCACGCCCAACACACTCACACGAATAGTCGTACCCTCTTTAACATCAACCCATTGCTGATAATGACCTTGTTACCTCGCCGATTGCAAATTATCATGTCATATGTTGACTAATCGTTCGAATCATACCCCCTTGTTAGACTGTCATTGTTTCGTACTAGACTTTGATGACGGGTAGACCCGTTTATTTGTTTCGAGCACGGGCATCATGGCGGGTGGTGCACGCGGGCAGAAAGGATGCTTATCCCCCATGGCAACTCGATCCTGCCGTTCGCTTTTGTCGAAGGTCCGTGTTGCCCGACACTCGATTTTGTATGTGTTTTTGGACTATGATTACGTTTAATACTTTGTTGGCTTGCGTCCATTTTTATATTTATAATGTTAAATGATCAATGCACATGTTGCTTAGTCGTTTTTTCTAAATATCAATTCTACTCTGAAATGTCGCACCGTTTAAAAATCTACCATATATTTTTTATCTTACAGGTATTCCAGAGGGAACAAACCGTCTTTTTAGCTATGGTGAGATTGAAAAAATATCCCCGTGCGAATTTCGCATGATGTAATAAAAGTTCGGTGGCAACGAAAGTTGGTCTTACAAATCGGGGCGCTTCGAAAAGGAACGTGCGAATGCCAAATTTGATATAACGGGAGGTTGAAATGCGATTCCAGATCAACTGATTTTGCGTGCCACTGTTTCTTCCAATCAGTTTGAAAGTTCTTCCTGCAAAGGTACCATCAATCGTGATCGGGATAATCACAGAGACCTTTTTACACGAACGTCGAGATTCTGGTGCTGTTTATCGTGTGTGGTAAAAAGGATGAGTCCTCTGCTGCTGTTCGAAGACCAATAGGGACTGGCCGTCGCTGTCACATTCATATGGTTCTCATCGTATATGATCCAATTCCTGCTGTGCTGACTCCTTCATCTTCTTCGGCATTCCGTTACTTCCCAGATTCGAATCTAATGAGGAAAAATGATTCTCAAAAGTATTACTGTATCTACGGAATGTAAAAAAGAGTTTCTTGAAAACGTGGCAATTGTAGCATCGTAAGAAAAATGGGAAGAATTTCAATGAAAAAATGAGGAGCGACAGCGGCAGCGTCCATGCATTACAGTGAAGTCGAAGATTGGACACTGTAGATAGACAAGTTAGACGAAGTTACACAATCGACTGACTCAAACGAAGAAAATATAAGCAGATTTCCCAGTCAGACAAAAATAAAAAACAGCGAATAACCAGCAAATTTGGAACCATTCTTCTCAGCGTCCAATTTGTGCAAAAAGTGAATAAGTAATGTGAGTATTTTGTTTGTTCAAATGCACAATTAAGGGATGTGTGAAGACTGGATATCAGGAGTAATTATAAAAAGATCTGAGAAATGGGTGAGATGGATAGCACTGAATTTGTTTATAACGAAGCAAATGGAATTTTTTGATAGGCCAATGATGTTCGTGTTTCCAAATGATAAGACCAATCAAAACAATCCGCTATCTGGAAACACATAATCCACTGTGAAATGTGACCACCTCTAAAACGAGAGTGTGGTGTTCACAATCAGAGTAATAATAAAAAGAATGGTTTAATACTGAAATGGGTTAAAGATTACCTAATTTATCAAAACAGAGATAAATTTTAAGAAAGGTTCGCTGGTGCATTTCTTAGCGGTAGACGACATCCACCCACACAGTATGTGCTGTTGATGGAGACAGTAAAAAATCCGCAAAAGCCTGTCAAATACGGAAGTTATAAGACCTGATGTCAGCATAGCAATTAAAAAACTAAATGTACTTGAAGCTAGATAGTATATTGTATTGGTGTTTTATCTGAAAAAGGATTTGTTAGAAGGAGAATAGGTTCATATGAGTTTCGTTTTCCAAGTGGTAACGTAGTCAATCAACATGTACAGCACTTGATAGACTTTACGAGTAGATTCAAGAAACAATGATCCTAGAATACTGTGTGAATATACTACTACTGTTTAAGGGTTCTCTCTAAACCACACATATTGTAGTGAAATGGAAACAAATGGTTCAGGAAGAGTTATTCAATTTTAGTTAATTGGAAGGTATATTCATTATCTTAGATAGGTTTGTGAGTTTCGTTTCGCATATGTTTAACGTCACCGATCCCGAAAGCCACATCTTGATGGAAATAATTCAAAATTTAAAACTTGTGAAAACGGAATGTATAAAGACTGAATTCAGGTATTAACAGAGTATGAAAAATATTGAAATCGATAGTATTATATTTGTTTTATCTGAAAAGTACCACTTGCTCACTAGACTTCGTGAGTTGCCGTGTTGTTCATTTAACACAACGTCTTATCAAATAACCATCTTCCTAGAGAACACCTCAAACCTGGAATTCAAATACCTGTATATAACTTGAAGTCAGCGGTAGATCAAAAAAATTCTTATAAATAATTGAAATATTATGCATAATCATAATTTTTTTAACAGAATGTAAAAGAGAAAGGATTTTTAAAATGATACTGATATTCGTAGGGATTCTTTCCATGTGTAACGAACGTCATACATACCCTGTGCTGGATACATCATGACGAATAATATTTCAAAAACTGAGAACTTCGCAGCTTGTCCTTAAACGACGGAGAGAATTGCTAGATTGTACATAAAAGCTATTTTCAAAAATAAGTAAATAATGGATCCAGCATACAAGTTATTTAATAATTTGATCAGAAAAAAGAGTGTGATAGTGATATTTTTTCAGCTAGTTTTGTGAGTTCCGTTTTCCATCTGGTAACGATATATTCCAAATATCGATTCATTATTTGCGGACCGCCCGGCCGTCCGAATATAGCGTAATGTAACTTCAAGTATGTGGCAATACTGATCAAAAAATCTGTAGGGAACTAGAAGGCACCAAGAGAAATAAAGAATGTTCCTATAATATGAGCAAAATCGTATGGACCTGGGAGTTTTTTTTTGGGTGTTTTTTTTTTTTTTTGTTTGTTTTTTTTTCTTTTTTTTTTTTTTGTTTGGGGTTTTTTTTTTTTTTTCTGCCTGTTTTTTTTTTGTTTTTTACTTTGGTTTTTTTTTTGTTTGTTTTTTTTTTTGTGTTGTTGAGTTGTTGTTTGGTTTTGTTTGGGCGCTGGATTTTTGCTTTCCACCGTTTTCTTTCGCACGTAACGCCGATCCTGCCGTACTGTCCCTGTACGTTCTCCTTTCATGTTGCCCGCCATTTCCGAGGCTGCCGTCTGCTTTTGTTTTTTACTTTCCCCAGCCTTTGTTTTTACACAGTACCGCGGGTCACCTCACTACACGCTGTCCTTACCCCTCTCTCATTCTGCCTATATTTGCCATTTACTCGTTTGCCTCAAGTTTACAGAATACAATTTGCTACTTCATCGCTACCAAAATGTCATCTCTGCTGAAATTAAACATGAATTTATAACTGTCTCGTAAATTAAGAGACTTGTAATGAAAATTGAGTATTTGTATAGAATTTGTATTCTGTAAAATATTCAGTGATCTTTATTTCGCTACGTATAGATTTCTAAGGAAACGATGGTTATTCATATTTCTAAGGAAGAGGGGGGGGGTCAGAAGACCGGAATATAAATTTCTTCTCGTTTTTCCGAATTACGCAAAGTATAGAAATATAGAGTTATCCTGCTTTGCCTCGCTTCACCTATTTTTGCTGGCTTATAACTTTTACACAAACTGTGTTTTTTTTCAATTTTTAGGGACGAAGGGGGTAGGGGTAGGGATTTCCCTTCTTTTTTGACAGTTTTGAAGTATGAATTTTTAGCAAGATTTTGATATTATTGTTACCGATTTGGAATGATCCTACCCGTACCTATAATACTTTTTCTGTAAAAAAACAAAACAACAAACACTCAACAAAACAACACAAAAACAAAACATAACAAAAAACAACAACAAACAACAACAACAGACAGAAAAAACCAAAATATCAACAAAAAAAAACCATAAAAAAATACAAAAAAAAAAACACCAAACCCAATTCTATCTATTTTCTCATTATGTTAGACATTCTTTTTTCTGGTGTCAGTCCTAAGCTTTTATGTCAGGGTATTGAATAGCATACGTATTCGTCATATGACATTTTGATTATCGTTACGATGGAAAGAACTCACAAACAGTGAAGCACCGCTTTTGATAAAATAAATACTTATCTTCCCATTTTACTTATTTTTAAAATGTTTTTTTTCATACCCTACAGTTGTGTTAGACAAGTGGGCAATCTCAGTGGAATATATTATTATGAGTTACAAGGTTTAATGCGTTCGTTACCATGGAAACGAACTACGTCTATCTTTAAGATCTTTTTTTTTTTGTTAAAACCAATGATCAATGCATATATTTTCATTATTAAGATTTTAAATTCGGCTGCTGTCAAATTTATACAGGTTTTGAATTAATTGGTGTTTTTCTAAGGAAGATTTTTGATAGACGTTAAAATGGAACAACCACGAAGTCTATGAAAATGTTTCAAGATAAACAAATATAACTATCGATTTTCATTTTTTTCCATATTGTTTAAATTTTCTCTGAATTCCGTTCTTATACTTTTTCGATTTTCACAAGTTTTAAATTTTGATAGTTCCATCAGCCATTGTTTTGGTGAGTTATGAAACAAACCACACTATTAAATAATGATTATCATACTGAAATAAATCAACACTTCCTATTTCAACTGCGTTTTTGAATGTTCATTATTCTAGGATCAGTTTTTTTGAATTATGTTTATCAGTGAATGTTTGATATCGTTCATGGAAACGAACTCATTACCTATTTTAAAATCCCTTTTCAGATAAAAGAAGTATCAATACTATCTATTTCATCTTAGATTTTTTTAATTGTTCTGACATCAACTTATATCCGTTTCTTGACAGTTTTTGGATTTTTTTGTCTCCCATCCCAGCATTTTTGGTGCTCTGTTACCGTAGAATCATGACCCCGCCGAACTTTCTAATAAGTTTATCTTGTTTTGATAAATTTGGTATTCTTTTAATATCCATTTCATGTCATTTAAAAGATTTTATTTTTGATTACTCTGATGTTGAACAACTTCGTTTTTAGAGGTGGTCAATCTTCAGGTTGGATTTGTCGTTTCCTAGATAGGTATTTGATGGTGGTACCATGAAACGAACTCATGTTGCCTATAAAAAATCCATTCTGTTAAAACAAATTTCAGTGCTACCCTT